>CM061068.1:61730782-61807248 GCA_030762895.1 Sophora flavescens | reverse complement strand
TTTCCTTTTTCGATTTCCTCAAAATGTGACCCAACCACCATCTTTGGGCTTAAGGTCTTGGAACATAGACCTTTCTCCCGCCATGTGTCATGAGCAGCCAATGTCCAAGTACCAAGATATATGTTTTCTTCCTCGTTGTTAAGCAGATCTCGCAATGTATTATCTTATCTTTAGGTACCCAAACCGACTTGGATCATTTCTTGTTAGTTGTCACTGGATAAGTATGCTTAGCATGTTTATTGTGTCTGCATCTAGATGTAATTTGCCCACTTTTTCCACACACTTTGCAAAAGGTGTTGGATGAGCTAGACTTAGCTTTGGTATATTTATTTGTAACTTTTGAAGCTCTATGTTGTTTATGTGGTTTTGACATTTTGTGAGATGCGTCTTGCTTCTCTTTGTCATAACCAAGACCAGATTTATCATAAGGTGACCTAAAGTACCTTAAAATGAGACTAAGCTTATCTGAGCCACCTACAAGCTTTGACAGATAATCGGTTAGATATGTTACATCTTGTTTCAGTTTTGCAACTTCACAAGAAACATCAGGTTCACACACCATCTTGTCAGCTAGACTAACATTCACTGATTTTAGTATGTCGTCTTCATTTTTTAGGTTTTGTTTCTCAGTCCAAGTCCTATCATATTCTCTAGTCAGTTTAGAAAACTTCTTTTGAGACTCTGATATTCTCATGATAGTATAGACGACTCATCCAACAGTTCATAAAAACCATTTTGAAGAGTGGACGGGTCAGAGTCCATTACCTCAAAGATCGGTGTGTATTCGGTCGATGCAAAAGGTCCGCCATGAGACAGATATTTGCCTCTTCCTCAGCTTCATTTTCTTCATCTGATGAAGACAGATCAAGATCCTCCCATGTAGCCATTAAGCCTTTATTCTTTTTGAAGAATTTCTTTTTATCCTTTACCTCAGGGCAGTCAGCTTTGAAATGACCAAGTTTCTTGCATTCAAAGCACAAGGGTGGACCATTTTCCTTGGAGTCTGACTTCTCCTTGAAAAACTTTTTGTTGAGTTGCTTCCTTCATAAACCACCTTTCTTTCTCCACATATGTTGAATCTTCCTAGAGATAAAGGACAATTAATCCTCATCTCGATCCTTCATCATTATCGAAGATTCTGACTCATCTGATGACTCAGCATCTTTGAGAACTTTTGATGAACTTGCTTTCTTTACCTTTAGGGCAATAGATTTTCCTTTTCTGGAATTTTCTTCTTCATTAAGTTCAAGTTCATGAACCTTGAGAGATCCAAGAAGCTCTTCCAGAGAGAGTGTATTCAGGTTTTTGGCTTCTTGAATAGCAGTTACTTTGGGTCTCTATTGCTTGGATAGACTTCTCAGGATTTTTTTGACATGATCTCTATTTTCATAAATTTTTCCAAGAGATTCGAGACCGTTGGTGATTGTTTGGAATCTTCCAAACATTTGGTCTATTATTTCATGTTCACCCATCTTGAAAAATGCTCATACCGATGAACCAAAGATTCCTTAACTTGTGTGGAACCCTAATGAGCTAGGGCAAGAGTATCCCGCATTTCTTTCGCAGTGATTGCAGCCGTGAACTTTGTCATGTTCAGATCTGGTTATAGCACACATGAGATAGTGCTTAGCCTTCAAATTCAGCTGATGTTTGTTTTTCCGCTCTTGAGTCCATTGGGCTCTAGGAACAGCAGCTCCAACTTCATCTCTTGGTTCATGTGGCCAACTTCAATCAGCTCCCAAATATCTACATTCTCGTGCATCCAAGAAGGCCATCATTCTCTTCTTCCAGCAGAATCATAATCTATTCCATCGAAGAGAGGATGTCCGTTGATAGCTTGTCCTTCTCGCATCCATGGTTGTTGGATCGTACTCCCTCGAACTTGTTAGATGCTCAACCCTTTCGAGGCCGAGCTCGATACCAATCAAGTTGACACAAGCAAACACAAGAAGGGGGTTGAATTGTGTTTGTTAATAATTTTCGAAAAACAACCTTTAAAACAATTTTGCACACAAGGAGATTGGAAACAAAAGCAAGCACAAAGAAAAAAAAAAACCCTTTTAAAAGACTTTGACAAAAGCAATATCAAAACCCCCGCTTAGTAAGAAACAAATAATGTTGTAAGAGTTAAGAGATAGAAGAGTCACACGAGATGTTTTTATCATGGCACACACTCTTCCAACCAAGATCTACGTCCAGTCCCTTCTACTTGAAGGATTTTCTCTACTATTTCCCGAATAGATTACAACCAAGTATTCAACAACTCTCCGTGCTACAAGTATTTCTTTCTTACCAAGCATCTTCAGGCTCTAACTCTAACAAAGAGATTTAATGTTTGATCTTCTTAACTCACTATGTGTGAGGATATGACAGTTAAGATTAGATGAATATTTTCACAATATTCGGAATAAGAAATACCGACTCTTGCTCTCTAAAGAAATATGTGTATGAGTGATTGTAGTTTTACAAACGTTGAGCTCGTAAGGTTGTGCAATCAAGAGTTCTCTCTTCTTCAAGAATCCTGATCTTCTATTTATAGTGACCTTCTTTTTCACTTGTATTTCTTCAACAATTACTTTGAATAATCCCGTTTAGAGATAGCATATAATGCATAATATCCTTTGTGATTGATAGCTTGATTATGACAATGTTGAATAGTACTCTTGGTTATCGAGGTAGCATGAAATAGGAGGCTTACTGCTCTGAGTATTGCAGCTTGAGAACTTGTTGTTCCTCAATTGTGAACAATCCAACTTTTTTAGCATTAAAGTTGTCATCGTACAGATCGTTTTGAAGTATCTTATTGTACGATTATGCTTTTTGCATTTCTTGATGGTACTATGTTTCTTTTACAACAAGGTATAATATTAAAGCAGATAGGACAATAGTGAAGAACAAATATTCTATTGAAATAAATATCAATCATTTGAAATAAATTCAAGAGATTCATATTGCATTTAATTCATTCTAAGATGGAGCTCGTCTAAAATACTCCGTCTACTTAGTTAAATGAGAGACCAAGTCTGTTCAACATTTTATTTTACTCGCCTGATGACGTGGCATATCCTCTTGTCTATCATGTCTTTGGACTTGCTATTTCTCAAAGATCTTCGTCTAGTGATGTGGCAGTTTAGAGGTCGCTCTATTAGATTACTTTATTTTTCAGTTCATTTACTGCTTAATTACTTCCATCTGCTTACGTGGCAAGATGGACGCGCTCATTATCAAGTCTTTGGACTTGCTATATCTAACAAGTTATTTTGGTATTCATCTAGAAAACACTTAAAGCCTCATCTACTTAAGAAAATCGGTATACTTAATTAAATAACTAAGTAACTTTACCAAAGTATTTGAGCAGCCCGTCTACAAAGGTGGATGCATATTTTTCAACGATAACTTATCCCATGTTTCTTTAACTTATATGTAAATATTCCTGCATAACTGAAAGCACATGTTAGATCTCAACTAACATTTTGCCAAGTAAATTTAATCCTTTTGTTAGCATCAAAACTTAGATATTATTAAATCTAAAACCACTTTGGTTCCAACAGTCTTAGCTTCATCTGAGAGAGAGTTCTTTCATCAATAGCCGTGGTCAAATAAACTTCTCCAGTAAGGGGAATACCCTTAAGAATTAGCCATTTGGTGATCAAGATCCCATAGGTGTATGTCGTCCAAATTTGGGGCTTTGCCATCCTCAACATATACTTGAAAATCAAATCATTGATGTCAACCTTCATTAGATTTAGAAGATGGAATAGTGCAAATCTATCCATCTTTGGTTACATTGTCATGAGAACTTGTTCTTGGCAGCACACAATTTATCAGCAAGACATGCAAAAATCTTCCTCTTGGAATCAGTTTAGATGCATCTTTGTTTGTAGGGTTGGGTACCCCATAGAGAACTCGAGAAAAAGTTTATTCACCATATTCGGCTTCCCAAACATCTCAAAGGCGGCTCCTTCCCTAGGCAGTCGTTTTTTTTTTGAATACTGTTAAGAGTAAAAGAATAAGGTTTTCCATTACACCTCGCTCGAATGGAAATTTGAGTCCGAGACATTATTTCTTCAACATTTTCCCAAAATTCTTGAAGTTACAAAGGGTAAATGGGTTCATGTAGAGAGAAGAAATTTACCCATTGTGAAGCTTCCAATTCAGCCATAACATTCATTCCTCCTTTAATAATCTTATTCATCCTCACAAAGCATCTAGGAACAATCATAGATATATCTCTATGCTCATCCCTAATCGAGCAAAGCAAAGACGGCAACTTTCTCGAGTAGGTGCTTTGAGTGCCATGGATTTAGGTTTAAAAGAGAGAGAGAGAGAGAAAGAAAGACGAAGGG
Organism: Sophora flavescens; assembly: GCA_030762895.1. Lineage (NCBI taxonomy): Eukaryota > Viridiplantae > Streptophyta > Magnoliopsida > Fabales > Fabaceae > Sophora > Sophora flavescens. The sequence goes on along the minus strand of CM061068.1, from coordinate 61,802,902 downwards.
ATTTCAAAAGATTTGTTTGCAAGAGAGAGAGAAAGACTTTTGAAACAGGAAAGTGTTTTTGGAGAGAGAGAACAACGGTTTTAAGTTTTTTTTTTTAAAGAGATGTTGAGAGATAATAAAGACAAAACGTTTTGAATTCAAAGGCATTTTGGAATATCCGCAATGTAGAGTCTCAAGCAAATAATCCACGTCAGCAGACGCTTCTTCAAAGATCAGACTCATTATTCATTTATGAGATGCATATTCAAATTATCTCTAATGTAGATGAACTTTTCTTCAGCTAAGGGTTTTGTTAAAATATCAGCCCACTGATTTTCAGTTTTAACAAACTTAATATCGAAAACACCTTTTTGAACATAGTCTCTTATGAAATGATGTTTGATTTCTATATGCTTGACCTTAGAATGTTGAATGGGATTCTTAGATAAACATATAGCACTAGAATTATCACACCATACAGATATATTATGTTCAAAGATAGAATAATCTTCAAGTTGATGTTTTACCCATAAGTGCTGTGAACAACAGCTTGCATTTTCTGCTTCAACAGTTGATAGAGATATTGTAGTTTGTCGTTTGCTTGTCCAAGAGACTAAGCTTGCTCCAATAAATTGACATCCTCCACTTGTGCTTTTTCTTTCAATCCTGTCTCCCGCATAGTCAGCATCACAGAAACCTACTAATTTTTATTATTGTGTTCTCAGATACATCAAACCGAGATTAGTGGTTCCAAGCAAATATCTTAATATTCTTTTGACGGCCTTGAGATGAGATTCTCTAGGATCTGATTGAAATCTGCCTATGTGAGTGTGAGCCCATTTTTGCTGTATATTTTGAGAGGGGCTGGGTATGTGGAGAGTTAGTGAGGTTATCTTCCTTTGGACCTTTTGATGTATTTTTTTATATATCATGGTTTGTATTATAGGGATCCCACTTACGGGATACCCTCTACAGTTGATAGCGTGAATCCGCAAGTTAACGACTTCGTCGTCAAGTAATAAAAAGATCGAACCCATAGAGACCGTGATCTTAAACAATAATTAATTATTAAATTAATTAATCTAAACAAGAAAAAGATTTGGCTTTTGAAATAGGAATTAAATAACAAATCAAATATTTAAAATGAAATCAAACAGAATCGCAAAGCAAATCAAATCTGGAGTTTTTCAAATTAAAAGAGATTTCCAGAATTGGGATACCAACAAGACCGCTTATGTTACTAAATTGACTACCCTCTTGTAAATTATCAAAATGCTTTGAAGGCAAATTTATCCTAATAAAGTTAATGTTCCCTTTCGAGATACAAGAACTATGCCCAATTAAACCAACCCCTACTCGTGGTAATTGTATTTAAATTGAACCCATTAAGGTTTGTGACAATTTAATGAACCCTCGAAGGACCGCTTCTAACTCTCGTGATTTAAGTCCTAAGTTCAACTCTTATGGATCCAATACCTAGGTTCACTTCTCAGTTCCTCCCTAGAATATTTAATACATGCAAATAGGTGATCAATCAATTCACATGGATGAAGCACAACAAGAACCAAATCTAAAGCAAATTGAAATTAACAAAAAGGGTAAAACATCAATTCATCGTGATAAACCAAGTCTTGGTCATAGCCCCAATTCCTAGAAATAAAACGACTACTCAAGCATTGCCATGGTCATAGCAATCTTGATTAAAAAGAACATAAAAATCCTAAGAGAAGAGAAAAAATTGGAGAAGAAGAGAAATCCTATATTAATCCTAAGGTAGCAACCAAGAGATCTCTATTTTTGAGCCTAAGAGTCCTATTTATAATATGGGTTAACTTGGGATTAAAGCAATTACAAAATCAGATAAAAAAAACAAATCAAAATCCCAGATTTTGCACGTCACGGCTGTGATGTCTGTCACGGCCAGGCCGTGACAGGTTCTGACTTGGAGATGGCTTTACTGCTTGGTCTGTCATGGCCGTGATGGGCATCACGGCCTAGCCGTGATCAGTTCTGCCTTTGAGAGTCTGGTCCAGTTTCCATGTCACGGCCATCATGGCCTGGCCGTGACCAGTTCTGAGTTTTCCATTCTTCTTTCTTTTCAGTCCTACTCGATCATGGCCGTGATGCCTGTCACGGCCAGGCCGTGATGCCTGTCACAGCCAGGCCGTGATGGGCTTTGTTTGGCTCAATTTTCTTTTTTTTCAAGCAAGTCTTCATGCAAACTCCAACACAACTGGTCTTGAGCAATATAATCTTCAATTCCTTCACACAAACACCACGAAACCACCTTTCCCGTTCCAAGGTAAAAACTAACAACAATCAAATTAAGTATGCCTTAACTATATGAAAATGCATACACAATGACAAAGAAATATGAGGTGAAATCACACTCATCTAACTACCCAAAGCTTAAGATTTTGCTTGTCATCAAGCAATAACTAAGGCCGTAAAAGATAAACAATCGGAGCATGGATAGGGAACCAAGAACCCGAGTAATAAATCCAAGTAACAGGCATATACAATAAGTAACCAAGAGACAATCAATTTCAAGTCCAATTAGAAGCTTAGGTTCCCTAAATTGATGGCTCTCACCAATTTGGGCACTCTTCTCGCCTCACTCAAGTGTTTAAGGACATATGACATCCGCGCAATTTCCTCAAGGAAAGTACCCTACCATAAGCTTGACTATTAACCAAAATCTCTACTCTATTAATGAAAACACATAACAACAAAGAGGTCTTTTATTTTGGTTGTAATGGGGCCATGGGATTAATCATTAGGTGGGGAAATCAAGAAAAGGAAAATTCAAGAAGGCTAAAAAAAATATCGAACAATGCAAAGCATGACAACCTTCTACAATACCTTTTTGGGCTTTAATTCACTTTTCCACCTTTCTTTCTTTCTCTCTTTCTTTTTTTCTCATCCCCTTATCCATTTTTATTTTTTTATTTTTTTTTTCAATTTGGAGAAGGGGAGATTTCCAACTTAAAGAGAAATATTTATCTATTTTTCTAACATTTTCATCCCACAACTTTTCAAACCACCTTTTTGCCCTTTTTGCAATACTTTAAAAGGTGTCATACCATGCATCATTTATCAAAATCAATCAACGTACCAAGAAAAGCATTTTATTCTATTAGGCTCAAAATTGGACAACTAAGGGGTAGCATTTAATCACCAAAGCTCGAAGGCCGTAAAAATACCTAGTGCCTCAATCATTTTCAAATATGTTTTAAAAAATTTCTAAGTTTCAAAACGGTTTCAAGTCAAGTTCTAGAGAATACAATCCAGGAGGAAGAAGATACTCAAACACAAAGAATGGGGTAAATTTAGTGAGTACCCCTTTTAGGCTTAAAAATCTCACATTTAGTAGTTTGAAATTAATGAGAAACACATATTCAAGGAACCACATGATAATTATCAACTATCAAAAGATCATCTCAAGCATTTTTATTTTTAGCCTATAACAAGAATGAAATAGACAACTATAAACGTGAGAAGGGGGTTGAATTGTGTTTATCGTAATTTAAACAAAGTTGAAAACGTTTCACATACGTGCTTGGTTTAGACGAGTGGAAAGATACAAGACAGACGGTGACTTGTCTGATGAAATTTTAACAATGACTTAGGCAAACACACCACTTGATAAACAGATAATAAAACTAAAGCAACTAAAGAGTTTATAAGGAAAGAGAGATTGACACAGTTATTTATCATGGTTCACTCTTCAAAGCAAAGAGCTATGTCCAGTCCTTGGCAGCACCAAGTTTTATCCACTATAACTGATCAGGTTGTAGACTCCAAGTATTGTTTGCACACCTAGCCTCTTCAGGCTCCAAGACAAGTATTCTTTTCACACCTAGCCTCTTCAGGCTCACTCAGATTTTTTTGAGAAATTTAGTTTGTAAAAAAACCAACTTCAGACAGACAGATCTTTCACTAACACTTGGAGAGTGGTTTAAATGTAAAGCTTAGGAAAGTCTGCGTAATAACTTCAAATGATTGAAGAATACAGAATGAAAGAATGAAGATATTAATGCGCAGAGTAATGACTCTTTTAAATGCTATGAGTGTCCTCTCTTCATCTTCAATGACTTCTGTATTTATAGTCTTCAAGCATTTAAGATCCGTTAGAGACAGTCCTTCAGATGTTGGCTTCAAGTAGATCTTCATTAAATGCAATAGAGTCGTTCTGGGAAGCCATTAATGCAATAGGAACGTTGGTTGTACTCTAACTTGTAGGGCCATGGCTTTATGCATCGTTAATCAGCCATATCAGAGTTTTGCAGAGAGCTTTTTGTACTTTGATGAGTACAATTCCCCTTTTGTGTAAAGACCAGAGGTACTAGGGAATAAAGCACGTTGGAAGCATTCTTTAACTGGTCATTGGTTCTGATATCCTAGGTTGCTTGAGAGAGTGACTTCTGATTTTTCTTGATAAGAGTGGGACCAAGTAGGAGAGAAGGCTTCGAGTCTCTTTCTAATAGGACAGCTCACAAAAGCTTGTTAGGTCCTTGGTTCTTCAATGAGTAACCTCGGACGAGTGTAGGAACTCGTGGAGAGACAGGTTGAAAATGTCGCTTGAAAGAAGTCAATAATCCTAGTCAGCAGACAGGTTGACTTTTGCTTATCCAGACATGTAGTCATCTATATGAGCAGATAGATGATTCTCACTGTTTTGATCTGCATACTAGATAGACAGGTTAGCAACCAATATGACAAAGTTAATTAAATCATTAACCAATGTTTAGTTCTCATAAAAACTTTAGGGAAATGCACATCGGACATTTTAGAGACTTAACAATCTCCCCCTTTTTGATGATGACAAACATTGAATTGATTTAATGAACCTCAAAATATCAACAAATGGAAGTAGCATATATCAGATAGGTTGAAATTTTCTTAATCAGACGGGCTTGATCATATGTTCTAGTTAACTTAGTCACACATATATTTGACTTGTTTTACTTTGAAATTATCAGCAATCTTACTTGCGATTTATCGAGCAATTATTGCAACTATCGTAACATACTTTGATCATATCATGTTCATATATTATTATTTTTATTAAGATCATATCATATATCACATTTCTCCCATTCTCCTATATCACATTTCTCCCATTATCCCCCTTTTGTCAACATCAAAAAGGAATAAACTTTGAAAGCATTAAAGAAATAAAGGAGAAATTTATTTTATTCATCATGAACATTTACAAGTACAAGGTAGTCTATATACAAAGAAACAAAAACTACCTAGATTGAGTAATTAACAAAAATAAAGCAGTCACCCTTTGCTCTAAGAGCAGCCTAGCTCGCCTTTCTTCATCTAGCTGTTTTCTTAAGTCTTCAACTTGTGTTTGAAGCAGATGAAAGTCTTGTAAGGCCACTGTCTGAGAAGTGGAGGCTTCAGAGACAGACTTGAGGAAAAGGCAGAGAGAAGAGTGCCAGGGTAAGGCTAAAACTGGGGGTGCCTTAGGTAGAGATAGGGGAGAGGTGATGGAAGGGAAGTAAAGTTCATGGAGAGTTTGAAGGGCATAGAAAGGAAGAAAGATGAATTTGAAGAGAAGACTGATTCTGACAAAGTCAGTATCAGGTGAAGGAAACATACGAGAAAGTCTCTGACAGAGACAATCTGGTGATGGTTATTGGGATAGGTGGGGAAAGAGGTGTTTGAGCTAAAACAGAGGGAGGGAGAGGTAATAAAGAGTCAATATGGCAGAAAAAAGAATTAGATCCTGTGGCTAACATAAAGAAATATCTAGATATACGGGGTAACATCACAACAGAAGCAGGATAGTGAATTCCAGCTAATGTTCTAATGAAGACAACAATAGGTGGGTAGAAGAAAAGTTCTCTACAGGGGTTAAGAATATGAGGTGGAGGAGAAGGAATGACAGAGACATGTGAGATACTTGCAAATAAAAGAGATTGCAGATCAGACACAAAGAGTCTTGATGATATGCCAGTTTGTTCTTTGGGAGCAGAGTCCCTGTGAACAATCGTGGTATCGACATTCAATGTATGACAATGAAAGACGATTTTTGAGTTTGTAAAGAGGAGATGGGTGAGGGAGGAGGAGACGCTACAGAAAGGGGTTGGACAAGAAGGGCATATGGAGAAGAGACATATGGGGTGATGATACCTTGATGTTGGGGGAGGGGGGGGATGAAGGAGATGTATGCTCTTCAGACATCTTCATCTTCTTGTGAGAAGGAGACACTTGGTCATTCTCTGGTACAGCTGTCTGAGCTCCTCCAGATAGGTTAAACTTCAGATTTAAGAAACCAATACGAAAAAGGGAGTATAATATTATAAAATAACTTTTGAATATAGTATTGCATTGATTTCCCTATTATATGGGATAATATTACAATATTTCTCGGTTATATGAGATATTGTTTCATTGTCTCTCAATTATATGGAATATTGATGAGAGTTTAAATTTACGCTTAATTTAAATTCATTGTTTAAAATTATAATTAAGATTTGTTGGAGGCGGGATCTAAAACAAGCAAAAGAACCCTTGACGCTTGGTCTCCAGTAGGTTTGTTGCGCATGAGGCTCTAGGGTTACAGCACCATGGACGTTCCACCATGGCAATGCATGTTGCCGGAGTCCATTGCCCCCCCGGTTCCCCCTCTCCCTTCCTCCCCTCCCCAGCTTCCCTCTTCTCCTCTCGTGAACCTGCCTCCTCAGAAGAAATCCTTTGTTCAGGCGCTCAATAATGCATGTGTCATCCCCATAAGCCAACTACCGACTCCTTGTCTCAAAGGAGATGAAATGGCAATCACAATTCCCAAAGATGAGTATATTGTTGGTCTTGAATCGTCCATGAACAACCTTCATGGTAGAATTATTTTATCCAAAGGAGACTCTCCAATAAAGGTCCATCACTTGAAAGCCAGGTTATCGAGCCTGTGGAGGCCTCTTGAGCAATGGACATTGACTCCAATAGGCATAGGCTTCTTTGAATTTTCATTCTCCTCTATTAAGGACATGCTCAGAGTTTTGGCGGCTGGATCATGGAATCATGCTCCTGATTTGTTGAGACTTTCGCCCTGGTCACCGGATTTCAATCATTTCCATGTGAAGCAAACGCACGTGCAATACTGGATCAGAATTTATGAGCTTCGCTAGAATATTGGCGACCAAAAATCTTGTACTCAATTGCAAGAGGAATTGGCACTCCTTTATCTTTAGATGATGCTACCAAAAATAGAACTTTGGGTCACTTTTGCACGCGCTTCTTGTTGACATTGATCCGTCCAAGAAGTCGCATGAAAATCGAGGTTGAAATAAAAGACTTTGCTTTTTATGTTTGGATTGAGTATGATTCCTTACCATCCTTTTGCTCTAATTGTAAAGTGATTGGCCATTCTTTATCCAACTGCAAGAAAAAGCATAATGATCAAGCGGTTGATCTCCAAAATCGGGCTCCAATTCAGAAACAAATGGCAACCAGGAAAACTGCTACCAAATTTGTGGAAATAAGCAAAGTTGACAGGAATCGGGTTGATAAAACAGTAACAGAAGGCCCTGACGAGAATGCTAATAAAGGGAAAGTTGTGGTTAAAGAATCTACAGGTTATGGTTTAGAACTGATAGCAAAGTCTGCAAAGAATGTTGATAAAGGGAAAACCATAATAGATGATGGTTTACACCTCCCAGGAAAGTCGGCTTATGTTCTAGAACAATTAAGTCCACTAGAACAAGAGAGGTTAGTGAAAAGGTTTATTAGAACCAACCCGAGGAAGACTCGGATTCACTTGAAGTTATTTTTTTATGAGGCTGCACATTTGGATGTTGCAAGAGAGGCTGTTGTTTGCTCCCGATCCAGCTTCGATCAAGATCGCCTGATTCTCAGAACTTCTCCCGAGAGGTCTCCTTTTGTTGCTAATTCGGTCCCTAATAGAACCGAATCGGTGATCATGTTTCCAATCAGGTTTCTGTCTCAAAATCCTCATCCAGGATTAACCAGTTGGGTACAATTGTTTCCAACTCTAATTTGTCGACTCCAACCTCCAATGAGAAGTTTGTTGCTGGTTTGAATTTTGTTCCTAATTCGGCTTCTCCGAAGAGATGCCAGCAGCCAGCTGTGGTCAATGAAATCGTAGCTCGAGATCTCCAAATTGTGGGGAGACTCTGGGGTGATGCTATTGAAGATCAGGAAGTGTCTTCGTGTCAGATGCAAAAACAAAAATTTAGATGAACCCTACACAAAAGTTCAGTCTAAATCTCAGAAGAAGAAGCAAAGAAGAGCCCAAAGGCAAGCTTAAAGAATGTCTCAGTACCAATCCCTTTATGGGGCAGATTCTGTCTCATTGGAATTTTGATGAAAATCCTATATTGGAATGCTAGGGGTATTGGCAATCCTGGAACTCGAGTGGTACTTGCCAGTAATCGTATTGATCATAAACATGATCTGGTTTTTGTGTCCGAGCCTAAGATAGCCTTGTATAATTTTCCTGTCAGTTTTTGGAGTCGTCTAAGCCTTAAGGTTTTCTCTACAAATAGTAGAGATCCTCTTCTTCCAAACCTTTGGGGTTTGTGTGCCTGTAATCTTTCACCATCTATTCTGGCATGCTCTCAACAACACACCTCCTTCTCCATAGTTCACAACTCCCAAAGGCTTTTCATATCCGCTGTTTATGCCTCAACATCTCATATTGGGAGAAGAAATCTTTGGTTAGAATTAGCCTCTCTGCAGCAGGCTAACCAGGGCCCTTGGTGCTTTATTGGAGATTTCAATGCTGTCTTAGGGGCTCATGAAAAGAGGGGAGGGAGGCTTCCTTCTGCTGTTTCTTGTGATGAATTTCAAGCCTGGTCAGATTCTTGCACCTTAACTCACATACCTACTCATGGAGTAGCTTTTACTTGGTCTAACATGCGAGGGATTAATGACCACACTGAACTGCGATTAGACAGAGCAGTGTGTAATGACTTTTGGTTTTCTTCTTGGGAGAGTGTGGCATGCTGCACTTTGCCTAGGAATCAGTCAGACCACTTCCCTATCCTCCTAATTCTGAAAAATGGTCTAGTCTCCCACCCTTCTCCTTTCAAATTCCATAGTATGTGGATCGATCATAAGGACTCGTAAGACCGGTCTCTGAAGTTTGGAAAAGGACTTTCTGGGGTTGCCCTATGTTCATCTTGGCTCACAAGCTCAAGTTTTTGGTAATGTCCACCTCGAAGTAGAAGAAGCTATGGCAAAGCTGGATGCTATACAGGCCAAAATTGGCTCTGATGGCTTCTCTAAGCTGTTACACTCTGAGGAGCTTGCGGCTCAAGTGGAGCTCAATCAGGCCCTTTCTTTTCATGAATCCTTTTGGAGGGAAAAGGCTAGGATTAATTGGTATGCTAAAGGAGATAGAAATACGGGTTTATTCCACAAGGTAACCAAGATTAGAAATGCTAATAGCCCAATGTCAGTTCTTAGAGCAGATAATCTGATCCTTCATGATTATCTAGACATTGAGAATCATGTGTTAGCCTTCTTTAAAGATTTATATGCTTCAGGTAATTCATGTGTAGATAATGGTATCATTGAGTCAGAGATCCCCTCTCTGGTTTCCCCATCGGACAACATCATGCTGACTAATATTCCTACTTTGGAGGAAGTTAAGAATGTTGTCTTTGCTTTGGACAGAAACAGTGCTCCTGGTCTAGATGGCTTTGGGGGAAGTTTCTATCATACCTTCTGGGACATTGTTGGCACAGATGTCCATAATTCTGTTTTGCAATTCTTTAAAGAGGGATGGATATTGCCAAAGCTCAATTCTAACAGGCTTGTGCTGGTCCCTAAGTTTGTTGGTGCAGACAGAATTGAGGATTTCAGACCAATAGCTCTTGCTAATTTTAAATTTAAGGTGATAACCAAAGTCCTAGCAGACAGACTTGCAACCATTGTGCCTAAAATCATTTCTACTGAACAGAGAGGATTTATCAAAGGTAGGCACATTGCAGATTGTGTGTTCATTGCATCAGAAGCAGTTAACATGCTGCATAACAAATAGTTTGGTGGCAACATGGCTTTAAAGTTTGACATAAAGAAGGTCTTTGACACTTTAGATTGGGGCTTTCTCTTGAAAGTTCTCTCTTCTTTTGGCTTTCCCAATCAATTTTGTTCTTAGATCAGCTCCATCCTGCATTTTGCTCATCTCTCTATCTCAGTCAATGGGCACTCAATTGGCTTCTTTACTTGCAAAAGAGGAGTAAGGAAAGGAGATCCACTCTCTCCTCTTCTCTTTTGCCTTGCTGAGGAAGTTCTTAGCAGAGGAATAGCTAGGCTCATGAACTCTGGCAGGCTGCAGCATATGTCCAGACCTAGAGATTTTGCTACCCCCAGCCACATCCTCTATGCATATGACATCATGGTTTTCTGTAAAGGGTCAAAATAAAATTTAAGAAACCTTATGCAGTTATTTGAAGATTATGGGCAAGCTTCTGGTCAGGTCCTTAACCTTGACAAGTGAAAATTTTATGCGGGGTCTATGTCTCATAGAAGAGTGGCAGACATGAGCTCCCTTCTTGGTTTTTTGGCTGGCTCTCTTCCCTTCAATTATCTTGGGGTTCCCTTATTCAATGGTAAACCAAAAACTGTTTTTCTCCAGCCTATTGTGGATAGAATCAAGTGTAAACTATCCTCTTGGTAAGGCTCTCTCCTCTCTGTGATGGGTAGAGTGCATCTAGTCAACTCTGTGATTCAAGGCATGCTTGCATATAGTTTCCATGTTTATTTGTGGCCTGTTTCCTTGTTAAACCAATTGGACAAACGGATCCTTAATTTCATATGGTCTGGGGATATCCATAAGAGGAAGTACGTTACAGTAGCTTGGAAATCCATTTGTTCCCCCATAGTGGATGGTGGTCTTGGAATCAGATCCATTAGGGATACTAATGATGCATCAATTCTAAAATTATGTTGGGACATGCTCTCCTCTTCTGAGTAGTGGGCTAGATTTCTCAAAGCCAGGTTCCTTAAGAACTCCAAGCCTATTTCTCATCATGTAAACTCCTCTCTTTGGCCTGCTATAAGAAAGTGGTATAGTGTTGCTCTTGATAACTCCTCCTGGTTAATTGGAGATGGTCAATCTGTAAATTATTGGACGGATAAGTGGTCTGAGGAGCCTATGGTTAGTTTTATGAATATTCCGGAGGATTGGCAGCACTCTTTGTCTGCAACAGTCAAAGACTTTATGGTTAACAGGTGCTAGAACATTCCAGCTTGCTTGCAGACCCATTTTCCAAGCGTAATTGACAGAATTAAGCAAGTGCACATTCCTGTGAGACCTGGTGAGGACAAGCTTGTGTGGGATAACTCAATTTCTGGAGTGCTCTCCTTCAAAGAGGCATATTTGTTTTTAAAGCCTATTAACAACTCAGCCCCTTGTTACAAACAGATTTGGTCTAAGGCTATTCCTCCTTCAAGGTCCTTCTTGGTTTGGAGAATTTTTTACCATAAGATGCCAACCGATGACGATCTCAAGAGGAGAGGGAGCATTATAGCTTCGATGTGCATCCTCTGTAGTCAAGCTGAGGAGTCTTCCTCTCATCTCTTTCTGTCCTGTAAGTATGCCTTGACAATGTGGAACTGGTTAAGTTCTAAGCTGTCTCTCCTAATTGATCACTCTTCTATTGAATCTCTATTTGATATCAAGAAAAGGTTGAGTTCTCAATTGAAGGAGGTGCTTCTAGCTGCTCTTACCAATGTGATCTGGGTGGTTTGGACTGCTAGAAACAGCAGCAGGTTTAATAATAAAGCTCTAACACTTCAATCTGCAAAGGCTATGGTAGCTTCTAGTGTATATTATTCGGGCAAGCTCTCCAGAGGTACAATGTATAGTACAATGGAGGAGTTTACAATTCTTAAGGAATTCAACTTTGATGGGCACCCAACCAAAGGCCCAAAAATCAAGGAAGTGGTCTGGCTCTCTCCTCCAATCTATTGGACGAAGTGTAATATAGATGGGGCAGTGCATGGCTGTCCAGACCCCTCGGCATGTGGAGGAATTTTTAGATGCTTCAATGCAGCTGCCCTTGGCTGCTTCTCTTGCCATTTAGGTGTCTCCACCTCCCTTGTTGCTGAACTTTTTGCTGCTATGCACGCCATTGAAATTGCATCCAGTAGAGGGTGGTTAAATCTTTGGATTGAAACGGACTCAGCACTTGTGGTGAGGGCCTTTACCCATTGGGATTCAGTTCCTTGGAGGCTGCAAACAAGATGGAAGAATTGCTTGGAGACAGTAACAGGTTTTTCTCTACAGGTCACCCATATTTATAGGGAAGGGAACTCCTGTGCGGATAAATTAGCTAATCATGGTATTCATCACCCGGGTTTCCATTGGTGGGACACAATTCCTTCATTCGTTATAGAGGATTTTATTCGTAACAGGCAGGGTTTGCCTTGCTACAGATTTTCTTGATTTTGTATTTTTCCATGGGTTTTGGTTTTATGTCTCCCCATGTTTTTTTGTTCTTTTCGGTTCTTTGATTTCAATAATAGCATAGTGTGCTGCATATGATTGTTGGAATTGGTGATGCCAACATAGTTGGGATGACCTGTTCCTTTGTAATGCTTTTGCACGCTACTTATATAAAAAAAAATTCATTGTCTCTCAACTATATCTCCTAATTCTTCTGCATTAGATATACTTCTTAAAATTGTATAAGAACAATTTATTAAAAACATTTAGGCTACCAAAATAATTGTATTGATAAATGACGTGGAAGTACTGTTTCTAGAATGGAAATATAAACGAAAGATGATTTTACAAATCTTTATGAATAACATGACGACCTTTTTTAAAAACTAAAATAGAAGTTTCTAAAAAAAAAAACTAAAATAGAAGTTGAATGCCGAGTGTGACTTGGTTGTGGAAAAAGGTGAGTGGATAAGAAAAAGTCACGTAGCAAAATTCTTTAAAAAAATTAGAAAAACCTGTTCAATTATTCTACACTAAATTGAGCTTAAAGCATACACTAGTGCAATAAGTGCTTTTTAAGTCAGTTAAAATTGATTTTTTACGTCAGAATACTGACTGACGTAAATACAGTTGACGTTAAAAGTTAAAATTTTAACGTCAGTTGAGAACTGACGTTAAATATAAAACTATTAACGTCGGTTCTTTAACACAACTGATTAATGTCAGTTCTTTAACACAACTGACATTAATTTTGTCAAAATTAACGTCAGTTCTATAAGAACGGACGTTAATTTTGTTAAAACTAACGTCAGTTGTTATAAAGAATTGACGTTAAAGGTCTTAAGTTTAACGTCAGTTGTAATAAACAACTGACGTTAATAGTGCAATGTATATTTTATAAAATACTATTAACGTCAGTTGTTTGATACAGCTGACGTTAATAGTATTTTTTTTAAAATTCAGTTTTAAAATATGACTCCCCTCAGCTATCCCTGCATTCAGTAAATACCCCAGTAACACAGAATATCACACACATTACAGAATTGCAAAGGAAAAATGGAACAATGATCCATATGTACCTATTCAAAAACAATATATATTTATTAACATAGGTTATAACTCAAAATAAATACAAAAATATAAATAAAAAAAATGTATACTAAGTTTAAACTACCTATATCAATATCCCTTTGTGATGATCATCATGAGTGGCATGTACATCGTCCACATGTGTCTCCTCGATTATAGTAGGCATGTTTGTTGAAAAAGAAGGAGTCTCAGGAATATCAAGATTTGAATCTTCATTTTCATCACTACCATTATACATGCTTTTTCCTTGGAGAACCACGGACAACCTTTTGTTAGAAGGATCAGTGATGTAGAACACTTGTTTTGCTTGGGAAGCCATTATGAAAGGCTCATTTATATGACCTAACTTGTTGAGATCTACCAATGTGAACCCCAATTCGTCGGTTTGTATACCACCGTTACTATCAACCCACTTACATTTAAATACCGGCACCGTAAGCTTAGTGTAATCGAGCACCCAAATATCTTCGATATATCCAAAGTAAGGTCTCGGTGCTTTAACGGGTTTTGTGTCCTTTGCACTAGAGAAGTGCATTGCTTCGGCCACAATCATAGCCCCACTATTTTGCATGGTACTCTTGTTATCTTGTTCCTTTGTATAAAAGGAAAAGTTATTTATGTCGTATCCGCTCCAACATATGACGTTGAAGCTAGGCCCACGTGCTAGCCATCTTACGTCATCAGAAGCAGTGCTACCATCCTTAAGCATTTCTTCCTTCAACCATGGTAAGAAAGTCTTGTTATGCTTGTTCAACAACCACCTTTCGCTCATTCGAGGGTTTTCTTGATTGACTTTTCTTTTATGTTCAAATAAGAAAGGCTGAATACATTCGATGTTGTTCAATACATACAAATGTGCTTGAAGCACTTCCTCCCTATCCTTCCTATTAATTCTTAAGCCATGTGTACCCTTACCTTGACATCTGATCTCATCATGCCGAGGCTTAGGAACCCCTATAGGATCCGTGTTATGCAGGTAGTCCGAACAAAACTCAATAGCTTCTTCTGCAACATACCTTTAAACAATATATGCTTCCGGACGATGAGGATTCTTCACGTATCCTTTCAAGATCTTCATGTAGCGCTCAACTGGGTACATCCATCTCAGAAAAACCGGCCCACATAATCTAATCTCCCTCACCAAATGAACAATTAAGTGAACCATTATGTCGAAAAAGGAAGGAGGAAAATACATCTCCAATTGGCACAAGATTGTAGCAGCCTCAACTTCCAAGTCATCCAACATACGGGGGTCAACGACTTTGCTACATATAGAATTGAAGAATGAGCACAACCGAGTAATGGCATGTCTCACATTTTTTGGAGCAATACCACGAATAGCAACGGGCAGAAGTTGTTGCATCAAGATGTGACAATCATGAGACTTTAAGCCAGCCAATTTAAGATCACTAGAGACAAGCCTCTTCATATTTGAAGAGTAACCATGTGGAACTTTGATGCCCTGAAGACACCCGCAGAAACTTTGTCTCTCTTTTTTTTGACAAAGTATGACATGTTGGCGGCAAATAAGTCCGCTTAACATCCTCAACAACTGGAGCTAACTGCTCTCGTATACCCATAGCAACAAGGTCGAGACGAGCATTCACACCATCCTTTGTCTTGCCCTGAATGTTGAGAAGCGTCCCGATCACACTATCACACACATTTTTCTCCACATGCATCACATCAATGCAGTGTCTGACATCAAGCTTGCGCCAGTATGGAAGATCAAAGAATATCGACCTCTTCTTCCATATGTTTTTCTCAACAGCTTTACCTTTCTTTTTGAACTTGTCGAATATAACATCGATGCCCTTTACCCTCTGATAAATCTGCTCTCCAATTAAGGCCGCCGGCGCTTCTTCTGTCTCTTGGCATCCATTAAAAGCTTTTTTCATCTTACGATATGGGTGATCACGTCTAAGAAATCTCCGATGCCCAAGGTAAACCGTCTTCTTTCCATGATGCAACTGAGTGTAGCATGTGCCTTCTTCACATATAGGGCATGCTTTATGCCCCTTGACACTGTACCCGGACAAGTTACCGTATGTTGGAAAGTCGTTGATGGTGCAAAATAACATGGCACGAAGCTTGAAAGTCTCATGAGAATACCCATCAACTACATCAACACCTTCCACCCACAGTGTTTTCAAGTCTTCAACCAAGGGACCTAGATAAACATCTAAGCCATTTCCCGGTTGCTTTGGGCCCGAAATCATCATAGACAACATCATGTATTTGCGCTTCATGCACAACCAAGGGGGCATGTTGTAAATTACCAACAGAACAGGCCATGAACTATGAATACTACTCATGTTACCATAAGGATTCATTCCATCCGTAGCAAGTCCAAGCCTTAGGTTTCTTGGCTCATCGGCGAAATCCGGAAACATAGTATCGATATTGTTCCATTGAATAGAATCAGCAGGATGACGAACCTTTCCATCATGTTTCCTATTATCATTATGCCATCTAAGATTCTTCGCATCTTTCGTATTGGCAAACAATCGCTTGAACCTTGGAATTATTGGAAGATACCACACCACCTTCGCAGGAGGACCCTTTTTTCTCACATCATCAAGATCGTCATCAAAATCACCACCCTTCACTTTGTATCGTGATAACCCACATTTGGAGCAATCGTGATTGTCTTCATGAACACCGGTGTACAATATGCAATCATTTGGGCATGCGTGTATCTTCTTATACTCCATACCCATAGGACACAATACCTTCTTGGCCTCATAGTTACGGTCAGGCAATGTGTTGTCCTCCGGAAGCAAGTCTTTCAACACTTCAAGCAATTCCGTGAAGCTTTTATCGGTCCAACCATTTCTCGCCTTCACACAAACCAATTTTAGCACCTCCGACAATCGTGTATGAGTAGTACACCCTGGATATAAAGGCTTATCCGCATCACCGCACAACCTATCATACACATGAGCTCGATGAAAAGATTCTTGTCCAATATCACGGATCATGTCCTCTACTCGATCATCCTCCATATCTACGTCAACGTCCTCACTTTGGGAGACACTTGCCGTACTACTCAACAACACATCACCATGCCATATCCATCTTGTATAACTCAAGCAAATCCCTTCACAAATCAAATGAGTACGTATATCCTTCGCCGTACATTTCCTCGTATTCAAACACTTGACACAAGGACAACAGAACATTCCATTACTATTAGGAACATTCCTTTGAGAAAATTCTATAAATTCTCCCACCCCCTTCAAATACTCAGCACTAGTGCGCTTACAAACCATCCAACTACGATCCATAACTAGATAGGTCCTGTGGTTATACAAAACATATATCCAATATAAGGACAATACGGGAGATTGAAAACTATAGTTTTTGAAGATTGCCAAGCACTGGTCACGGCCTGGAAGTGATGTCCATCACAGCCGTAACGTGCCAACTGAACCAGACCATCACAGGAAGAATTGATCACGGCCTAGCCGTGATGAGCATCACGGCCGTGACAAATCAACCAGCAGAGCAACATGCACTCAAAACCAAAAATAGAGACGTACATTCCAAACAACTCAAACTCACGGTTTCAAGTTTCAACTACTGAGACTACAGTTTCAACATACACTCAAAACCAAAAATAAAAAAATGTGCCCTAAAGACTCACCAGAAATAGGTGCTCGCGTGGTGGTGGGGAGGGGAGCTCGAGTGGTGACCAACGTTCGATGTGGTTACTAAGAGCAGAGGGACAAGGAGAGTTAGTGCGCGGGAAGGGGTAAAAGAGAGATGTCAAGTTATTGCATGCAAAGAATGAGCGGGAAAGGCAGAGTTAGGGGTTAAGAGATGATGTCAAGGAGATGAGCGCGCGATTAGGGCAGAAGAGTGAGAGTGACAGTGAGAGTGAGAGTGAGAGTGAGAGTGAGAGCGAGAGTGAGAGTCGAGAGTGACAGTGAGCGTGATGAAAAGAGAAGAACAGAGATGTCAAATTATTGCAAAGAATGAATGGAAAGACAGAGTTAGGGTTAATAGTGTAACTCACGGTGGGGGCGAAGAAGGCATCGCGGTGGTTGCGGTGGAGATGAGCTCGTGATTAGGGCAGAGTGAGAGTGAGGGTTGAGAGTGATGAAAAGATAAAAGAGACGTACAGAGCGAAATGCAGAAGGCGCGCGGGTGTAAACCAAAATAAAACAACATTTGACGTCAGTTGTTTGTAAAGACTGACGCTAAAGGTCGTATATTTAACGTCAGTTGTCTTAAGAAACTGACGTTAAAAGTGTAATCCTTTATCCAAAAACAATAATTTCTTTGACTATTTATTTAATTGAAGTAAAAATAAAACTTTTAACGTCAGTTGTATTAAACAACCGACATTAAAAATAAATATTTTTTATTTTAAAAGCACTTTTAACGTCAGTTTTTGAAGACAACTGACGTTAAAAGTGTAGATTTGCAAAAAAAACATTCCTTTGACTACTGTGCTAACCCATGCACCTTGAAACTTAATCCTCTTAATGAGCATTAAGTTTATAGATAAGTTTTCAAGAAAATCGGAAGGACTCTATTCTCTATATAAAGTGACATTCTTCTGTATCAGTATGTAAATACACCCTCTTCTTTTCCTCTATATTTCGTGCGGTTTCTATTCCTTCACAATATGGTTCTATCACATTTGAGACTGTTGTTATTTCTTCCTATACCTATACTTAAAGGTCTTTGTCTTAATGGTCAAAAAACTTCTGAGGTTGAGTAAATCACATAATATGACTCCCTCGCTTTATTCCATCTCCTCCTCAAGCGACTGTGGATAAAGCACAGATGGAGCATCAAGGACTTCAAATGAGCAGGGAGGGGATCGATGCATCCATTGGAGTTTCTGAGGACAGAACTGAGAAGAAATTGATGTTGGAGCAGAAACTTTTTAATATTTTAGTGCTATGTTGCAGAAATTTTTTATCTTTTAATCATGTAATTGTAACTTATGAATCGCTTCAATGAGATACGATTTGATTATACATATAACACTTTTATGTTAAGTGTTTATTTATTTTAATTTTCACAAGAATATGTTTACTAATTCAAGCTAATTAATGAAGATTAAAAATAAACTTGTTTAATATTTACACAAGTTCTTTACACAACTGACGCAAATAGTGATTTAATATTTACAAATTGCCACCACCTCATTTTTAACGTCAACTTAATTTATGACTGCCAAGTTCCCGTATATTACATTATTTCCAATATTCATTATGCACGTTTATAATTTATAGGATTATTTACGTCATCTATTTATTATACTGAAGTAAAAAACCACACTTTTAACGGTAGTTGTATAAAAAACTGACGTTAAAAATAAATATGGCTGCCAAATTGTCACCACCTCATTTTTAACGTCAACTTAATTTAAGACTGCCAAGTTCCCGTATATTATTATTTCCAATATTCATTCTGCACGTTTATAATTTATAGGATTATTTACGTCAGCTATTTATTATACTGAAGTAAAAACCACACTTTTAACGTCAGTTGTATAAAAAACTAACGTTAAAAATAAATATTTTTTATTTTAAAAACACTTTTAACGTCAGTTGTATTAAACAACTGACGTTAAAGGTGTATACGTTTCTGCAACATTCATTAATTCCTTTGACTACTGTGCTACTTACCCATGCACCTTGTAACTTAATCCTCTTAATGAGCATTAAGTTTATAGATAAGTTTTCAAGAAAATCAGAATAGCTTAGTAACTTCATCCCCTGCTCCTATAAATAGCTTCCTTCCATCCTTTTAATTTTCTGCTTCACAATATGGCTCTGCCGTGGAGATTAACTTCATCACTCTTTCTTCCTATTCCTAGACTCAAAGGTCTTTGTCTTAATGGTCAAACAACTTCTGAGGTTGTGTAAATCACATAACATGGGTGATAAGGTTGTGTAAATCACATAGTGTGAGTTGCTCACCTTATCATCTTTCCGGAGAATCGGCAGCTACAGCACCAGAACGTCAGCTTTGGAAGTAAATAACTGTTCCAAGGCCATTGCTGAAACAGATCGGGTGCACCCTTGCTTAGCCGCTCTGGAAAACTCGGTCGCTCGACTCTCCTCTCTTGCTCACCCGTGAAGGGAACGAAGCATCAACAAATGTTTAGGATTTTAAACCCTTTCAATGTAACTTTTTATAGGATTTTAAACCCTATCAATGTAACTTTTTAAAGGATTTTAAACCCTTTCAATGAATGAGATCCGGTTTGGGTTATTGATTCAACTTATACTTCGCACATATATTTTAGTTTTCAAAACAAAAACACAAAACATCAAAGCAATTGTGAAACTGAAACTTTGAGGAAGGCAATGCGGAAGGGTACGTATACTAGATAAAAAAAATTATTAAAATAACATTTAACGTCTGTTGATGAAAGAACAGCAGTTAAAAGTGAAGTGACTCACTTTTAACGTCAGTTCAATGAAGAACTGACGTTAAAATGTTCACTTTTAATGTCAGTTGTTTATTGAACTGACGTTAAAAGTGAGTCACTTCACTTTTAACGTCAGTCCTTAAAACAACTGACGTTAAAATTGAATTAATGAAGTCTGATATTTACAAAACTGTCACCACCTCCTTTTTAACGTCTAGCTTTTGGTTAACTGACGTAAATCTTTACCGTCTAATGTATATTTTCCACTAGTGATAAGAGCTAAACCAGTAAAATAACCCCAATTTTTTTAAAAAAATGAAAGTAATTTAACATTATTTATAAAGCATCTCGTAGTTTGATGCTAAAATAGGTTCTTTGTCTACACACTGAGAATGGGTTTGATATATTTTAAAAATAAAAATAAAAACAAAAGGCATGTAAAAGCATCACTACATTACAAGACATCCCAACTAAGTTGGTACCTCAAGTAATGTCAATCATTTGCAGCACACCCAATTTATTGGGAAAAAAATAAAGAAAAATACAAAAACATGGGAGACATTAACCTGACCCATGAAATTAAGAAAATCTATAACTAGGAAGACTCATCCTATTCCGGAAAAAGTCATCCTTAATAAAAGAAGGAGCTAAGTCCCACCAATACAGACCGGTGATCCTAAACCAAAATTTACTAATTTATCTGCACAGGCATTGGCCTCCCTATAAACATGAGAAAAGATAAAAGGCATATCCTTTGTAAGAGCAATGCAATTTAGCCACCTATTTCTAAGCTGCCATGGAACCAAATTCATTGAATTAAATGCATCAATTACTAACTTTGAGTCACATTCCAGGCATAGTTTATACCATCCCTTCTTGTGAGCCAACTCAATAGCAATAATTGCGCCAAGAAATTCAGCATGAAGAGCAAAGGAGACACCAACATTAAAAGCAAAGCACCCTAGGATAGCAGCATTGCCACCTCTAAAAATACCACCACAGCCTGCAATGCCTAAAGCCCCCTTAGCAGTAACATCCGTATTAACCTTGATCCAGTTATAACAGGGGGAAGGCAGAGTACTTCTATAATATTTGGAGCTTTCTTGGGATTAATTGGGATGTTGAATTTCTTCAAAATCATTAGCTGAGTAACATTAGAGGAAAAATAACCTTTAAAAAACAATCCAGCAAAGGAGACGTTGGCAGCAATAGAACTACAAGTTGATTCCACTTAAATCCCTTTTGAATCAAACCGTAAACTATTTCTACTATACCATATCCCCCCAGACATAATAGCATATGGCAGATAGAATCACTTCCTTAACTTGGGGAC
Source organism: Sophora flavescens (assembly GCA_030762895.1). Classification (NCBI taxonomy): domain Eukaryota; kingdom Viridiplantae; phylum Streptophyta; class Magnoliopsida; order Fabales; family Fabaceae; genus Sophora; species Sophora flavescens. Next base: position 61,781,683 of record CM061068.1, on the reverse strand, counting down.
ACCAACTTCTGTTTAAAATTGATAGAACAGAATGAACAAATGAGTTATCAATCGTAATTCCCAAACAGCTGCTAAACCATGACCAGATCCGACTAGCATAAGCACAAGAGAAGAAGACATGATCTGTTGTTTCATAACTTATACCACAAAGAGAACATATAGATACCACGGAACAGCCTCTAGCCCAAAGTTGATCATCTGTGGGGACTTTATTATGCAGCAGCCTGCATAACAAAAGATTTAGAGGGAGGAATAGAACTAGACCAGATTAACTTACCTCTGCTGCTCCCAAATTTAATGTATCAAACCTATGAAAAAAGGAAAAGTATCATAAATTTGGTGCATTATTCATTTAATATTGAATTAAAGATCTGAAAATTGACAATGCCAATTTTTTTTAATTAGATAATGAAAAGTTCAAAAAAGAAGCTAATGAGTAGTGTAGGGTGGTGAATACCTGCAGGCTATGGCCATGATGAAGGTGATGGCTTGAACAAGGTTGAACAAGGCCAACATAAAAGTTGATGGCATCAAAGCCAAGCTCTCGAAGTAAAGGTTTTGATATAAACTTCCACTATAACATTACATAACCATGTAAGTAGTTTGGTCATGAATTACCTCCATTGACAAGGTATACATGCACAAAAACAGTCTTATTATTGGGGTAAAGGTGAACAATTTTAGTAATATAGCCAAATAATCCACAAAGAAATGTCAAGAAAAGCACCTTCCAAGTCATCACTGGTCTTTTCTTCCAGTATAGCAGAAAAGAAGCAAAGCCATTTGGTCAAGTTAATTTATTGCCCAAAATCTAGACATGTTATATTTTGTTGACTTCTCCTAGATATTCAAAGTACTGATATGATAATTGTAGATGCAAAAGAATGAATTAGTACGTAATCATCAACCTATCAAAAATTAGAGCAAGAGGAATCATGGATGCCGAAACATATACTAGGCGGTAGGCGGTAGCTACCCTCATGTCCATTGCACCATTTATGGCCAGCTTGTGGAGCACATTGATCGCAGCAAATTCAAACTGCACCACCACCATTTGCAGTGTTGGTTTCAACTCTTGCAATACATTCCATATGCCCTTCATAATTTGCTGCGCGTAAATTGGGTTTGAGAGTAATGGAAATAGAGAGAAATGAAGTGATGCAAAGTGTAGCCCAGCAACGGTGTAAATGGCGAGTCAGGTTCAAAGTAGTGTTTGTTCTTCATCACGCACGCACACACGCACACACACCACAACTTGTTTTTATATCTTTTTCTATTATAATATGATAGAATAAAAGGAGAGGATCATAATCCAAATTTTTCTTAAGTTCATCAAAGTTTGCCCTTTTTGCACTAGAAATTGTTGATCAGCAATAGCATCAATACTTAATACTTTTATACTGGTTTTGGATAATGATTGTGAGGGATGAAAATGGTAGTGGTGGTGGTGTTAGAGTTAGTGGTAGAGGATGGTAATAGAGAATTTGAAAGTTTGATTAAGGGAAAGCATACTATGTGAAATGTTCATAATAGACTAGGAAGTTATTTTTTGTGTTCATAAATTTAATTAACCATGATATAAAAAAAGACAAGGAATCAAATGAAGAAGGGGCATCATGATTTTTTGTTTATAACCAAAAAGGGGAAGTAATGGTTCCACATATGAAGGTAACCTAAAAGAAGCCAAAAGTGGTGTAGTGAAAATCATCCACCTCGTATGTCATTTGTGTTTTTTTGACTGTCCCATATAATGCGAAATGACAAATTAACTTAGAAGATAGATATGAAACAAAAAATAAAAATAAAAATAAAAAAATAGTGGACGAAGTTGAAAAAACCAAGGTTTTGAAAACCGGACCGGACCGGCCGGTCCGACCGGTCCGACCGGGAACCGGGACCTTGGCCGGTCCGGTCCACAGGGAAAACCGGCCTAGCATCGAACCGGTGGAAAAACCGGAAAACCGGTTCAAAACCGGTAAAACCGGTCATAACCGGTAGTGAACCGGTCAGAACCGGTCAGAACCGGTTTCTTAGAAAAAAAATAAAAAATTAGTATAAAAGGATTTGGGACATCTTAGCCAAAACCCAATTCTTTTGTTTTCTAACATATGTGGGCTAGTTGTAGATTTTGGGTTGGTTTTCCCTATGAAGATGATTTTAACATATATTTTTATATTTATTTAGTTTAATTTCAAAATAAAAAAAATTGTACTTAATAATTTTAGTTGTTATGTTGTTTTTTTGTTTAATATTGTTACAAATATTATATTAAAAATTAAAATAATATTATTTAATTATAACCGGTTCAACCACGGTTCAACCTCGGTTGGACCATTGAACCTCGAACCGCTGCCTTCACCGGTTCGATGGCCGGTCCGGTTTTGTAAACCTTGGAAAAAACACATAAAATTGAAGGATTAAAATTTTACCTAAAAATTTCATAAATAGACATATTTCGCATTAATGATAACTTTTTGTTATATATTTCTCATATTAAAATGCATTTATTTTTATTAAAAACTTTCTTTGTTGAGAGGGCTGCAGTAACCTTTGTGGGGGATAGAGAAGAAACTATGTATCATATATCATGTGTGATTGTCCTCATACCAAAAATGCGATTATGGATGCGAACCTAACCATTAGTAAGGATCCTGTTGCTTGGCTTTTTCAATTAAATGAGTTCCTTTTAAAACTATTTACCAGTTTAGAATTGTTCTGAAATTATTTATTAATGGAGGGTCCTTTTGGACATGTGGCATATTTTATATTATTTTTCACTCTGATGGGTCAAAGGCGTCAATCTGCAACTGGCGCCTTCAAAGACGCCAGTCAGACTGGCGCCTTCCAGGTTCGAAGGCGCCAGTCAGACTAGCACCTATCATTATTTTAAAAAAAACAATTAATAGCAATAACAATTTACACCAATAAATATTCATCAATTATTACAGTAGTAAAACAAAATTTTACCTTGTAAGAATTAAAATTAAGTTACCAGCAATTTTAAAGGAACAATGCTACAAAAAAAAAATTATACTATAAGTATAGGGAGTAACGATGACATTAATGATAAAGTATCTATTTAAAACAACAAACGGCAATAAAAAAAATCTCATAATAACAAGTAGCAAATAATATCACAAGAGGCATAAAAAATAATAGCAATAACAATTTACACCAATAAATATTCATCAATTATTACAGTAGTAAAAAAAAAATTACCTTGTAAGAATTAAAATAAAGTTACCAGCAATTTTAAAGGAACACTGCTACAAAAAAAAATTATACTATAAGTATAGGGAGTAACGATGACATTAATGATAAAGTATCTATTTAAAACAACAAGAGGCAATAAAAAAAATCCCCTAATAACAAGTAGGAAATAATATTACAAGAGGCATAAAAAAAATAATAGCAATAACAATTTACACCAATAAATATTCATCAATTATTACAGTAGTAAAACAAAATTTTACCTTGTAAGAATTAAAATAAAGTTACCAGCAATTTTAAAGGAACACTGCTACAGAAAAAATTATAATATAAGTATAGGGAATAACGATGACAATAATGATAAAGTATCTATTTAAAATTGTAGCAGTGTTCCTTTAAAATTGTAGGTAACTTTCTTTTAATTCTTACAAGGTAAAAAAAATGTACTACCGTAATAATTGATGAATATTTATTGGTGTAAATTGTTATTGATATTATTTTGTTTATGCCTCTTGTTATTGCTATTTATTGTCTTTAAAAAAAATACTGGTAGGCGTCAGTCTGACTGGCGCCTTTGACTCTGGAAGGTGCCAGTCAGACTGACGCCTTTGACCCATCAGAGTGAAAAAAAATAAAATATGCCACGTGTTCAAAAGACCCCCATTGATAAATAATTTCAAAATAACCCTAAACTGATAAATAGTTTCTAAAAGTAACTCATTTCGGTAAAAAGCCTTCTGTTGCTAGCTTTAATTCCTTGGTGGAGAATGTGTTTGAAGCAATTGGAAAATGTGCCATTTTTGGTGAAGAAATCCAATTTGGCTAATGGCTAGGCAAGCCAATGAAACCATTGACATCAGTAACACAAGAGGCTATATCAAGCTCACTAGCTATATATCAGGAAAGACTAGACACCAACGGTGGTCCCTTTGTGCATACCAAGGTTTTAAATCTGGGTCCAAAATCAAGATCTCGATCACAATGTATTGCTTTTGCAGTTGTCGAAACCGTATCGCGACCACAATAACAGACGTATTGATCGTATTTCCCGTAATTATCTGCAACGCGACGCGGCCGCGATGCGACCACAATTTAAAACCTTGATGCATACACACACCATGTTATTACCCTTGAGGCCAAAATGGTGCAAAACAAAAACAAAGCTTCCAGTTATATCTTCATTTGAACACGACACAATTTTTTAAGCGTTATTGATATCAATGGTGTAGTATGTACTCTGAGCAAGCATTCATTTCTTGTTTTAATAAATAATTTATCATATGTTTTCATTTTGCTTTCTATATAATTTTTTAAAAATAAGAAATAAATTGAAAGTAAGATGACATTCTACAATTATTAATGAATTGCAAATTTTCACCATCTCCAATCTCTCTCCATACAAAGATCAAATATAATGAATTGAATCGTTGTGGAAATTATCCTCACTTGAATAACTTTTAAATAGTAAAAAAAAAAAAAGAAAAGAACTAGATTCTTTTCATTCTCGTTTCTTCTTTTTCATTAAAATACTTTTTTAATCCTTCCTTGTATACGCTCCTTCCTTCTTCAGACAGTCTCAGTCTTTTGGCCGCACCTCCACTTGTCTAGAAACAAAGTGCTCAAATTGTATAATGATGTCTCGTTATATTTTGTGCGAGCATAGGAAAAATATAACGTTTGACAAGTTATTTCAGATGACAAATATAAAATGACGCTCATATTTAATTTAATTTGATTTTATACACGCACACACAAGCACATGCACGCACGAATGCACTGTGTCGCAGTGTCCTATATTTTGGACATCGTTGGTTTCCACGTGTCCGTGTCTGCGTTTGTGCTTCATAGATTAGGAGTAAACCGAATAAGCCACAACTAGAAGCCTGATATTCCAACCCAACTTCCATTGGCTAAGATCTCTCTAAAAAAAACAAATTAAAACAACGGATTGTATTGCACCCATTGTAGACATCAAAGTTGTGCTTGAGTAATGGCTTGGGAATTCTTCACTCATCTTAGCCTGTGATGTGTAAGGGGAACGGTGACAAATGGCAACACAAGTCAAATGACATCTTCACCCATAACAATATTGATATATAAAATGACAAGAATCTAAAGCAGTTGGTGAAGAAGTGTTTTGTATATACTTGGTCAATATTAAGAGATAATTAAGTTGACCTGAATGATGAGCCACAATGAGAAAGAACAGTAGCTTGCTAAAGCAAATGTTACACCCAACAGTTTACTACCAAAGACAGCATGTTGTGGTGCCATAGGCCCATTTTGGTTTTGAAGTGGATGAAAAAGGTTGATACGGGAAGGCCAACTGGGAATTTCTGCCCCTTTGAAAAGGTCAACAGCATTGCCCAACCAATTCCCTGTATAGTTCCTGATTTATCTTTTATTTTATCTAAAAAAATTTGAGATGTGTCATTGAGGTATCCAAAGCACATATATAAGTATCGGCAGAGTGTTCAGGAAGTGTCTGAATCAAAATAAATAAATTTTAAATTATACACCTGACAAGAAGTCTAGGACACGTGTCGTACGGGTATCACATGAGTCGATGTCGGACACGTGTCCGACACTCAGACATCCCAAAAGCTAGGAGTGTCCATGCCTCATAGAGTCCTAATACCAAATCACTTGATTTAGACTTGAAAACTACATCATAGACAATGTTATTGCAGGGAATTGTGTCGTCTGGAATAATGGTTTGTAATTGCATGGTGCAATCATATGAGAGACCCTATGTTTTTATCTGCTTTCAACCCTCTACAGCTTGTCCTTGTGACCATTGCTGCTTCTTTAATGTTAAATGAGAACTTATATTTAGGAAGGTATACACAATTTCAATCTTAATTCATCTTAACAAGTATGTACATATTCATGATTTGTTTTGATTTAGTTTGGTTTTGTACATATAATATGTAGTGTGCTTGGATCAGTGCTGATTGTGTGGCTTATATGCGATGCTATGGGGATAGAGCAAAGATATGAAAAAGAAGGCTTAATTAGCACCATCACAAATCATCAGAGAAGAATCTGAAACTGTTGAGGTTAATAGACCATGATAAATGAGACCATAACAACTACAAAAAACCAGTAGCAATTTAATTAAGGATGTGCCTATGGCGCACCACCCACATTTTACACCACCTACTACACCGCTCATGTGGCAAATTTTGGGACAATCAAATTGCCACATAGATTTATCAAAATTTCAAACTTTCTAGTTGTATTATACTGTAGTCAAACTATATTAATACAATATATTGTAGTATAATATATGTGTTTTTTGTATTTGCAAATTTAACTCATATTAAAATAATGTTTTTTGATTAAAAAAACTGATTATATTTCAAAATATTATTGACAACGAACATTATTTTAATTCATATTAAAATATTATTTTGTAATATAATCAGGTTTTTTAATTAAAAAACATTATTTTAATATGGGTTAAATTTGTGAATACAAAGAGTACATATACTATACTACAATATATTGTATTCATATATTTGACTACAGTAGAAATACAACTAGAAAGTTTGAAATTTTGACCAAACGCATGTGGCAATTTGATTGGTCCAAAATTTAGCACATATGGATGGTATAGTGAGTGGTGCAAAATATGGGTGGCGCACCTTAGCCCAATCTTTTAATTAAACACTTATTCAATAAGTGCTAGTCACATGAGAGTTTACGACTTTTGTATAAGTTTTTTTTAGTTTATTTATATAAGCTTATATGATAAGTTTATAAAAAATAAGTAAAAAAATTATAGGAATGTTATAACTTATTTGTTGTGAATATGGATGAATTGATATGTACAAATATTAAAAGGACGTACAAATAAAAATTACTTTTTTTTACCACTTGCATAAATTATGGCATGAAAAAGAATGACGAATTTATGATTTAAGTTGTGGATGAGACATCTGTATAAGGGTTGGTTACTTGGATAAACAGATCCAGCTCAAGGGATTTGAAATCTGACTTGAAACTGTCTCTTGTGCCATGACTTTGGTTGATTGGTTGTGATTTTTTTTTTTTTTTGTTTCCCAGAACTGCGAAGACTAATCCCTCGAGCCGGGTAGGATCATAAAGGCGGTAAAGCTCCCTCCTCATGAGTTTTAACGCTGCTACATTTCCAATGTCAGGATTCGAACTCAAAACCTATGGTTAAGCTGGAAGATATTGGTTGTGAATGGTAATCAGTTGAAAATATGTAGACCTTTTGTTGGAAAAGCAATTAAATTTCCAAATAAATGCAAGTGAGTGGGATTTTAAGAGATTAGTTGGGAAGGTGAAACACTTGACTCTTGGAGTCATATCATAAAGAGAGATTAGTTGGGAAGGTGAAACACTTGACTCTTGGAGACTCCACAATCATAAAGAGGATTAGTTGGGAAGGTGAGACAATTAATGTCCACTAGTCACATTCATGAATGGAAGCCATGTCCCTTCACTATATAAATGGGTCATGTGAGGAAGAGTAGAATCATCTCAACCAAAAGCAAGAGAGAGCAAGTGTGTGAGTGATCACTTGTAGAGAAAGTCTCTTGTGTGAGTGAGTGTTATCATTTCTTGTAACTTGAGTGTGGTACTTGAGTTTGTAGAGTGATACACAAAAAGTGGGGTGGGTTACAAATATTGTAATCACATATTTGAGATAGTGAATACACTTTATTGGAGTGTTTTCGTGGACGTAAGCAAGAGGTGCCGAACCACGTTAAATTCTTGTGTTCTCTATTATTTTTCTGTAGTGTATTTTTCTTGTGTTCTAACGATCCTTTATCTGTGTGAGAGATACCCAACAGTGGTATCAGAGCTATGACCGGGAACACATCAAGGTTTGAAATCCCATTATTTGATGGGAAAATAAATTTTATGATCTGGCAGTGTACCATTCAAGATCTCTTGGTGCAGAATGGTCTTGATCAGGCTTTAGAGAAGGAGAAGCCAGCTACCATGAAGGAAGAAGAATGGACAAAAATTCAAAAGAAGGCAGTAAGCACGATTCGGTTAGCTCCAGCTCCTGAGATAAAGCACAATGTGTTAAAGGAGACAACACCAACGGCTTTGTGGGAGAAGCTCCAGAATATCTATGCGTCGAAGTCGCTAACCAATCGTCTCTGTTTAAAGATGGAGTTATATCAACTCAAAATGGAGATGGGAGGAAATCTCCATGACCACATCAACAAGTTCAACCAGCTAGTAAGCCAATTGTTGAACGCCGATGATAAAATATCTGATGAGGAGCAGGCGCTGCTGTTATTGTCATCACTACCAAGGTCCTACAAACCTGGGGGTTCAAACGCGTTGCTTGTCGGGAGAACAACTTTGAAGATGGATGAGGTGACCGTCACTTTAAGGGAAAATGAGAGGATGATGAAAAACGAGAATATCAATGATGAAAGTGAAATAGCAATGGCGGAGGAATCTGAACGAGGGAGGAATCATTCAAGGAGGCATGATGGGTCAAGAGGAAGATCAAAATCGCAATCGCGTCCTCAACGAGATATGACAAACGTGCAATGTTATTATTATGGGGGAGAAGGGTCATTTGCAACTAAGGTGCACACAAATGAGGGAGGATTTGAAGAAATTAAGGATGATGAGAAAGGATGATGACAACTCTCAGACAAACGTGGTCAAAATAGCTGAAGATGAAGATATATTTTTAGCAACAACCGAGGATGTTGATAAATCAAATTGGGTGATGGATTCTGCTGCCTCGGAGCACATTTGTAGAGATCGAGCAATGTTTAACACCTTGAAAACTAATGAAGAGTTTGGCCATTTCAAGTTAGGAAATGGTGAAAAAATGAAGGTTGAGGGCATTGGCAGTGTGAGAATGAAGCTCCATGATGGTGCCATTAGAACTTTCCAAAATGTGAGGTTTGTACCTTCTGCGATTTGCCAATATTATTTCTTTGGGGGAGATGGCATCACAAGGGTACAAGTATATTGGTTCAAAGTGGGGATGCAAGGTGTATAAGGGAAGACGCTTGGTGTTAAGAGGGCAGAAAAGTAAGAAGAACCTTTGCTACTTGGAAGGGCAAGCTTTGAGAAGGGAAAGCGGCCGTGATAGCAAAGGTGGAAAGAAGGTAAAATTTCTTGATGATGTGGAAATTTGGAAATTTTAATTGAGGGAGGAATTGTTGGAAAAACAATTAAATTTCCAAATAAATGCAAGTGAGTGGGATTTTAAGAGATTAGTTGGGAAGGTGAAACACTTGACTCTTGGAGTCATATCATAAAGAGAGATTAGTTGGGAAGGTGAAACACTTGACTCTTGGAGACTCCACAATCATAAAGAGGATTAGTTGGGAAGGTGAGACAATTAATGTCCACTAGTCACATTCATGAATGGAAGCCATGTCCCTTCACTATATAAATGGGTCATGTGAGGAAGAGTAGAATCATCTCAACCAAAAGCAAGAGAGAGCAAGTGTGTGAGTGATCACTTGTAGAGAAAGTCTCTTGTGTGAGTGAGTGTTATCATTTCTTGTAACTTGAGTGTGGTACTTGAGTTTGTAGAGTGATACACAAAAAGTGGGGTGGGTTACAAATATTGTAATCACATATTTGAGATAGTGAATACACTTTATTGGAGTGTTTCCGTGGACGTAAGCAAGAGGTGCCGAACCACGTTAAATTCTTGTGTTCTCTATTATTTTTCTGTAGTGTATTTTTCTTGTGTTCTAACGATCCTTTATCTGTGTGAGAGATACCCAACACCTTTCAAGTCTAAATATTACTATTGAAATGTCACACATGAGCTAGAGGTGAATAAATATTTCGTTTTGTTTAGTTTTCAAAATGTGGATCTTTGTTGGAGAAAGTTCCTTAAAAAAATAATTATGTGATGATGCTAAGATTGTTTCAATTTGATCAAAATCTTGAGTATTTTTTTTTGCATTACTTGCAAGTTTGCAACCGGTCATGAGGTGGATTATGTGACCGTGATATTGGTCCAGTAATGGAATGTCTCTTGTAAGTCACTTATTTATTATTGATCCAACAATGCGACAGTATGTTTCGATGTATGTGCAAAATATAAGGATGTAAATAAGTTAGCGAAATAGAAAAATAAAAGTTTCCAGGATAATAGTCAACTGCATGCGGCTAATTTTCACAACGATCTTGATTCAATCCGTTGTATTTGCTCTTTGTGTGACGAGAGATTGGAGCCAATGAAAACTTGCAATTCATTAATAATTACAAACGTCACTTTGTTTTTAATTTAACTTTTATTTCCAAAGGGTTGTATAAGAAACAAAATGAAAACATGTGATAAATTTAAAACAAGAAATGAAAACCGGAAGGGAGATAGATGCAAGAGGAGCATTGTTTCTTGTGCTTGCTACATAGTACATAATTTCTTCACCAAATATGGCCCTTTCCAATTGCTTCAAACACACCCAGGAATTCAAGCCAGCATCAGAAACCAGACAAATGGTTAGGTCCGCATCCATTAGTGCATTTTTGGTGTGAGGACATGCACATGATACATGAGACAGTTTCCTCGATATCCCCCACAAAGGTTACATTACAAACACCCTCTTAACAAAAAAAAAAAAAGTTTTAAATAAAAATAAATGTATTTTAATATGAGAATATAAAAAACAAAAGTTATCATTAACGTGCAACATGTTTATTTTTTATAATTTTTTAGGCAAAATAGGTATTTTTAATCCTTCAATTTTATGTGTTTTTTCAACTTCCTTCGCTAATTTTCTTTGTTTCATATCTATCTTCTAAGTTTGTCATTTAGCGATCAAAAAACACAAATGACATTTGAGAGGGATAAAATTGGTGAGATGATATTATAAATTATTAATTTAGAATGAAATTGAAAAAATAAATGTTGGGATTTGATCGGGGCCACGAAACCTCCATAGAGATAATGCACCATGAAAGGAAACAAGTAGGAACGTTAAAGCATGCAAATCAACCATAACAAGAAATAATCAAAAACTAAAGAAGATAAAACAGTAAAAGAAAATATGAACATCGGGATTTTAGTGGTTTGGTCATTGATGACCTACGTCCACTGGAGAGAGCACAACAAGTCTTCTTCTCCCCTTCACTATCTTGATCATAGAGATACAAGTGCTTTACAACATAAATCTCCCACAACCTTTCCTCATAGTCTTGCCTTCCATGTCTCTACCATGGTATCTCCAAGAACTACCACAAGATTGATGTTTCCACTCCTATACACTTTTCCCTATCTCTCACCTAATCAATACATGATTCTCTCAAGATAGAATTGCCTCACACTCAAATCCCTCTCTTCTTTTCACACACCTATGTGTCAATTGATTAGTGTTACCTCACTTCTCTTTTACCATCCTATACATGATGATCTATTTATAGACTAATATAGCCAATTGATAGTGTGATTTTACATGATATTTTCTATATACTTTTGCATGCATTTTGCATATAGATTAGGCATTCTTTATTTGGTTTTTATTAGATTTTCCCTTGGAACGGGTGAAGCGGTGCCTTGGTGTTGTTTTGCAGGATTTAATGGAAAAATGCCCAGAAATTAGCCTTGATGGAGCTTGGATGAAATAGAGCCTGAAAAGAGAAGAAATTGAGCCAAGCAGAATTCTGGAGATTCGCCCTGCGAGCCTGGATTCGCCCCGCGACCCTGAAAGCTGACTATTGGAGAAAATGCAAGCCTTTCTGGTTCGCCTCGCGAACCCATGTCTCGCCTCGCGAGTCTGGAGACAGAAGCCATCACGCCCAGGCCCTTTAGGGCAGTTTTGAGAGCTTTTTGTGGAGGAGCACTTGGGAGCACTTGGAGGCTGCGGCTGGACTAGGGTTCCAGCCCTAGAAGGGGAGATTTCCTTGCTCTGGGAATGGAGGAAGCTTGGAGGATTCTTCTATGAGTGTTCTCCATCCCTTTTCTCATTCTCTTTTGTATTTCCTTTTATCATGAGTAGTTAAATCCCCATTGTTGGGGTTAGATGTAGCTTCTCTAAACTTGTTTGTATTTGATTTGGTTTTAATGCAAATCTCTATTTCTTTATGAGTATGTGATTCTGTGCTTAATGCTTTCCTTGGATTAGCTACCCATAGGAATGATATGTTGCTTTGATAGATAACTGAAAGGTTGGTGTTAAGGCATGCTCATGAATCATATGCCAAGTAGTTCAAGAATCTAGACATAGGTGTTGAATGCTTGCAATCTTATAAGTCTTGACTTAATGCAAAATCACAGATTAATCCACCTAAGACATTAGGGTTTGATTTGGGGTTTTAGGCTCAATGCACCTATGACATTAGGCTTGAGTATTTTAGAAAAGGCTTGATTGTCATAATTGAAGTAGGACTTGTGTTGATAACCATTTCATTACAATTAAGGGAGGATTAGTGTAGTCTAACCCTAACAATCTTAGCCACATCTCTGTTTGCATACCAAGTGTTCGATAAAATTCCCAAAAGACCAAAAAATATTTTATTTCTTTGTTTTGTGTTTTAATCTCTCATACGTTAGTTTAGTCTAGATAGTTGTTGAGTTTGTGAATTGGTAATTGACATCCGATCCCTGTGGATACGATAACCGGTCTTACCACCGTATTACTTGATTGCGACGAGGTGCACTTGCCTTTATTCTTAAAAACACGCATCAAGTTTTTGGCGCCGTTGCCGGGGATTGGCTTTGCCAATATCAGTAGTAACAAATGAGACAACTAGTTTAGACATTTTTTTTATTTTTATTTCCTGTGTATATTTGATATTTTTATGTATATATTTGATCTTTTTGTTTTGAGTTCTGTTTTGTAAGGTGGACAAAAGTCATGGAAAATTTTTATTATCCACCTGATAAGGAAGCTTCCAGTCATGTTTTGGAGGACAACTTGTGGTGGGAAGACGATATAAATTTGGGAGAATTCTTCGAGGAGTTTTCTCTATCTCATAACATCCCATCACGAGTCGATCCTATGACTGGTGAGCTTATATATATATATATACCGAGGAGGATTGGGAAACCTTTTGTTCTTATTTACCACCTCCACCACCATGTATGATTCCCATAGAGCCACATGAAGTGGAAGTTGAGAAAAATCTGGTTATGGGAATGGACCAAATTGAAAACAAAGTGGTGGTGGTGAGTGAACCACAACAAGAGGAATTACCTTCCACAAATCCTTGGGAAACAACAAGTGAGGAGGCAGGGCATCTAGATAGCACTCCTTCCACCATGCATGCTGAGCAATCTGATTTTACTGCACTAGATAAATATGTTGGCTTGCATGCATGTGTGGACATTGGTAAGTTAGCCCCTCCCACTTGTCTGTCACACTTCCTCTTGACAATTCCATTTGACCCGAGAGGAAGTGAGTTTATAATTGTAAAGGTCAATGGAATTTCCACCCAATGGCTGGGTTGAATTGAGGATAAAGTTATTTTACTGCTACAATCACCATCCCAATTTCCATTTGATCCGGGAGGAGGATCCAGGTGATGCTTTTCAATAAGTCAAGCTAGTGACATTAAAGAAGCGCTTATTGGGAGGCAACCCAATTTTTCTTTTCCTTTTCCTTTTTCCTTTTTGTTTAGTTAGATTTGATTTTTGATTTTAAACTCTTGAATAATTTGAGAAGATCAAGAGTTTTCTTTTACTAATAAAATTGCCAAGTAATTTCAGGGAGGGAAGGAGGGAAGAGCAAGAAGACAAGAAAAAGCACCCAATTCTCAGGCAGTTTCTGACTGGAATGTAAGCCAACACTTGTTACCGCCTCGGTAAGCCGTTCCATTTTATCTTATTTTATTTTTCTCCTCTCTCCAACTTGATTGTTTACATTGGGGACAATGTAAATTCTTAAGCTTGGGGTAGGGGTATTTTGCATTTGCATTTTTCATGTTGCATTCATATAGTCTTGCATGATAGTTTGCATGATCACACATTAGATTGCTCTTGCTTAGATTTTGTATCCGATTGTGAGAACTAAGTGCCAAATAACTTGTGATAGTGAATTTTTGAACCCAATTTTTTTTCATTCTTGTGATATGGCTGCAAATGAAAATGTTTGAGATAATCTTGGATAGTTGATAATTAGCATAGGGTTCTGAAGATTTGTGTTTTTCATTGATTTTTGAACTGCTAAAAAAAATGTGAGATTTTGAGCCAAAGGGGTACTCATTAAATTTTACCCCATTCTTTGTGTACAGTGTTATTCCTCTTGGTTTGTTTTCTCTAGAACTTGACTTGAAACCATTTTGAAGCTTGAAAATTTTTGAAAACATTTTTGAAAATGATTGAGGCAATAGGTATTTTTCTGGCCTTCTGAGCTTTGAATGATGAAATGCTACCCCTTAGTTGCCCAAATTTTGAGCCTGAATGAATAAAATGCTTTTCTTGGTACCTTGAAATATATTGTTGAATGATGCTTGATAGGACCTTCTAAAGTATTACAAAAGGGTAAAAAGGTAGTTGAAAGTTTGGGAAAAGAATCACAAAAAAAAAAAAAAAATTCTCTTGATTTGAAAAGTCCTCCCTTCTCCAAATCAAACAAAAAAAAAAGGAAAATAAATAGAGAAGGGGATGACAAAAAGAAAAGTGAAAAATAAAAAGAAAAAGAAAGCAAAGAAAGGTGGATAGTGAATTGAAAACCCAAGAAGGTATTTTAGAAGGTCATGTTTGCAATGCTTGATGTTTATGTAGCCTTTTGAAATGTCCTTTTCTTGTTATCCCCACCTAACGATTAATCCCATGGCCACGTTACAACCAAAATAAAGACCTCTTGATTCTTAATTGTTTTCATTAATAAAGTAGAGATTTGGTTGATAGTCAAGCCTATGGTAGGATCCGTTCCTTGAGGAAAATTGAGCGAAATGTCTTATCCCCTAAACACTTGAGTGGTGAGGAAGAGAGCCAAGCAAATGAACAAGCTTGGGGTGAGCTTCATGTGAGAAAGAGTGCCCAAATCAGTGAGAATATGAGTCTAAGGAACCTAAGCCTCTAATTGGACTTGAATTGATTGTCTCTTGCTGAATTGTTTGGATTGCCTATTGCTTGGATCATTTACTCGGGTTCTTAGTTCACTATCCATGTTCTGTTTATTCTTCTGGCCTTAGTGATTGCTTGAGGACAAGCAATTGAATAAGCTTGGGGTGATTTGATAGTGTGATTTTACATGATATTTTCTATATACTTTTGCATGCATTTTGCATATAGATTAGGCATTCTTTATTTGGTTTTTATTAGATTTTCCCTTGGAACGGGTGAAGCGGTGCCTTGGTGTTGTTTTGCAGGATTTAATGGAAAAATGCCCAGAAATTAGCCTTGATGGAGCTTGGATGAAATAGAGCCTGAAAAGAGAAGAAATTGAGCCAAGCAGAATTCTGGAGATTCGCCCCGCGAGCCTGGATTCGCCTTGCGACCCTGAAAGCTGACTGTTGGAGAAAATGCAAGCCTTTCTGGTTCGCCTCGCGAACCCATGTCTCGCCTCGCGAGTCTGGAGACAGAAGCCATCACGCCCAGGCCCTGATGCTCCTCACGGGTGTATTAGAAAAACCTTTCAGTCTCGCGTCGCGAAGAAACTCTCGCCTCGCGAGAGTTCAATTCTCTGAATGCAGATTTTTAACATTCGCCTCGCGAGACATGTCTCGCCTCGCGAACGCGCGCAGATCTGATTGGTATAAGTTGCTGTTTTAGGGCAGTTTTGAGAGCTTTTTGTGGAGGAGCACTTGGGAGCACTTGGAGGCTGCGGCTGGACTAGGGTTCCAGCCCTAGAAGGGGAGATTTCCTTGCTCTGGGAATGGAGGAAGCTTGGAGGATTCTTCTATGAGTGTTCTCCATCCCTT
Source organism: Sophora flavescens (assembly GCA_030762895.1). Lineage (NCBI taxonomy): Eukaryota > Viridiplantae > Streptophyta > Magnoliopsida > Fabales > Fabaceae > Sophora > Sophora flavescens. The sequence continues at coordinate 61,765,642 of CM061068.1, read as the reverse complement.
CTCTCATTCTCTTTTGTATTTCCTTTTATCATGAGTAGTTAAATCCCTATTGTTGGGGTTAGATGTAGCTTCTCTAAACTTGTTTGTATTTGATTTGGTTTTAATGCAAATCTCTATTTCTTTATGAGTATGTGATTCTGTGCTTAATGCTTTCCTTGGATTAGCTACCCATAGGAATGATATGTTACTTTGATAGATAACTGAAAGGTTGGTGTTAAGGCATGCTCATGAATCATATGCCAAGTAGTTCAAGAATCTAGACATAGGTGTTGAATGCTTGCAATCTTATAAGTCTTGACTTAATGCAAAATCACAGATTAATCCACCTAAGACATTAGGGTTTGATTTGGGGTTTTAGGCTCAATGCACCTAAGACATTAGGCTTGAGTATTTTAGAAAAGGCTTGATTGTCATAATTGAAGTAGGACTTATGTTGATAACCATTTCATTGCAATTAAGGGAGGATTGGTGTAGTCTAACCCTAACAATCTTAGCCACATCTCTGTTTGCATACCAAGTGTTCGATAAAATTCCCAAAAGACCAAAAAATATTTTATTTCTTTGTTTTCTGTTTTAATCTCTCATACGTTAGTTTAGTCTAGATAGTTGTTTAGTTTGTGAATTGGTAATTGACATCCGATCCCTGTGGATACGATAACCGGTCTTACCACCGTATTACTTGATTGCGACGAGGTGCACTTGCCTTTATTCTTAAAAACACGCATCACCAATCATAGTGAAGCTTTAGGATCCAAGTTAGTTATGTCTAACTAACTAACCAACTTCAAATTATTGATTTAGAGGCATATCTCAACCATAAATAAAGTTGGAACCTTTAAGCACCAATCACACCACTGCAAGTTACACCACTGGGGGCTTCATTTAGGTCACCATCAGATGTGGAACCATTACTTCCAACAAAAAATCATCGTGCCCCTTTCTTCATTTGATTCCTTGTCTTTTTTATATTATGGTTAATTAAATTTCTGAACACAACAAATAAAGTAATAATTTTTGGACTTCCTGAATTTTCATACCGTACACAGACACCATATGTTTGAGTGATGTTTTGAAATAATAAATACAAGATGAAAGATAATAAAATAACAAACAAGTGTTGAAAAGTATAAGGATATAGGCATTCATATCAAACTCATGGCAGAAGACAATTCAATAGGCATACCATACCATGAACAACTCAACAATTATAACAAATAGACATACCAATTAATCCAATTAAACATATAAACAATTCAGTCATACAACCAGGCAGATCATGGCATCAATAACATTATAACAACAATATGAGAACCCATCATCTTACGTTACTCCCTAGCCTAGTGATACAAACCAAGAATAATATGAGCCCAATGGAACTCATCATTGATCAAGATGACATTCAAGGACTTGGTGGGGCCATGACAAGAGCTAGGACCAAAAAGGCCCAACAAGCTCTAAATCAATTGGTGGTTCTCTTAATGGACACAAGCCCAAGTTCAAGTCAAGAAGATAATGAGCCCAAATGCACAACTTTGCTCATTCAAATAGAAGAAACATGAGGAAGCACTAGTGCAATAAGTGCTTTTTACGTCAGTTAAAATTGATTTTTTACGTCAGAATACTGACTGACGTAAATACAGCTGACGTTAATAGTTAATATTTTAACGTCAGTTGAGAACTGACGTTAAACATAAAACTATTAACGTCAGTTCTTTAACACAACGGACGTTAATTTTGTAAAAACTAACGTCAGTTGTTATAAAGAACTGCGTTAAAGGTTTAATTTTAACGTCAGTTGTTTAATACAACTGACGTTAATAGTGTACTATATATTTTATAAAATACTATTAACGCCAGTTGTTTGATACAACTGACGTTAATAAATTTTTTTTTTAAATTCAATTTTAAAATATCACTCCCCTCAGCTATCCCTGCATTCAATAAATATCCCAGTAACACAGACTGTCACACACATTACAGAATTGCAAAGGAAAAATGGAACAATGGGGGGACTTAAAACCAAAACCTATGTATATATATAAATAAATTTTAGTTCCAATGTCTAAAAAACAAAACTACCAATCTAAGGATATATATATATATATATATATATATATATATATATATATATATATATACATGTTATTAATTAGTTTCTAAAGTCTAACAAAAAAACTATTTATCTAAGTATTGCGGAGGTATCTTGTCAATTCCTTTTTCAGCCGCATACTTGAAGAAGAATTCAGCGAAGCGCATCCTCAAGTCTCTTAACTCATCTTCTTGAATAGGTGATTGGTCGTTAAATGCCTACACACGTTCAAATAATAACAATAACATCAATGCAAGTCATCTTCAACTATAATATATAATTTAACAAGTTATTTAAATATTACCTTATTCCATCCATCCGTAATAGATGTGGAGACTATGTTCAGCATATGAAGCATCACATAATAGCCGCACGACCACCCGTCATTTTGAAATCGAGACTACCAACAAAATTAATTTCAATGTCAGTTGAATATACATATAAATTAGTAATTATAATATTAATTATTTGATAAATAAACTACCAAACCTTGATGATGTTCCATACAGGATTTGCTTTAGCCTTAGAAGTCTTACTTCTCCCGTTGGTGCAACTTATGCTACTCGCCTTCAGCGCGCTATCATAAACAAATAATCATGTCGATCAATTAACAAATTCATATATCATGTGTGTAATAAACTAAAAACAACTGATATTAAAACTTAAATTAAATTTAAGATTATTTACTTACTTATTTACAGCTTCCAACACCACCTGTGGCGGCTGTTGGTGGAGAGAGCAATAGAATATGACAGTATGCCTAGACGGGTGAAGTACGAACAACTGCCAATGGCTTTTCATACAGTAGGGAGCCAGATATAATTCTTTCGAATTGTCTCCCAACAAGTTCCCTAAGTATTTGCTCAATGCATCGCCAGTAAAGAATTTGGGCAGAAGGATTGACGGATCTAAGAAGCCGTAAACTTATGCAACGCCCTTATCAAGCTGAAGACGATGGAGATACCTAAGATATGAAAAGGTGTGGATGTTAATTACATAATATATATATTGAAATTAAAATAAATTATTAAATGTAAAAATACCAAAAATATATAAGTTATAAAATTAACTTACGTGCACCAGAGACTCAAAACATTGATGTTCATCCAGACGTTATTTCTGCAGGCGTTCCCGAGATCGTCACCACAGAAGGAAAATATCCTCCGTTGATCTGGCCGTTCCACCCATCCATCGTGCTCCAATGGACATTCAAAAATATCAAACGCATAATCCTCAGCAAGTGAGAACAAACGAGTGATAAGTGACAGCGACACCGACGTCGACTTGGCCTTCAGTTTAGGAAAAATAAAATAGATAAGTTGTTGATAATTAAAAAAAACACAAGTAATTATTTGACTAATTTGGACATTAATAATGAATACATACCTTTGTTAACATTTCGAGCTCACGTCGTTGGGAGTCCAACTCAAGCTCACGCCTTTTCATTTCCAACTCATGCTCATGGCGTTGGACTTCAAACTCCCGCTCCCTAGCTGCCAACTCATCGTCTTCCACATGTGCCCTACTAAAACTCTCTTTTGTGCTCACATGTGAAGGGTTGGCATGCCTTGCGGTGTCCTGGGATGTACCGACGGAGGAAAGCTCTCTGGCAAGCGCCTGCTTGAATTCTGGGTTGGATATTAAGCTTTGCATCAGATGTGTTGTAATAGCTGGGTTGGACATGAGGTGCTGAGTAATGGTGTGCCCTCAGGCACCTCTCCTCTTTCAATCCTAGCAGAGTGCTCTTCCTGCTTCGCCCTCAGCCTATTCGTCATCATCTGCTCGATCTGATTCTGGTACCCACTCTGAGACATGGTGTGGCGGTGGACGTTCTTCGCCTAATTCTGCCGACCCTTATTTGCCTTAGCCTATTCAAACAAAAACACATAATTAAATACAGTTAAATGATCTATAAGAAGCATACAAAATTAACTTAATCAACCAACCTGAAATTCTCCATCCTGTCGACTCCTGGCAAACATATCCCAAGTATCCTGATCAATCCAGGGATAATCCGAGAACAATTTATCAAGCCGCTTCTTCCCAGATACATAGTACCTGGTAAGATCATGCTTGAACCCATTCCAACGCTTTGATGCCATTTTCATACATTTATGACAATGATCCTCGTCATTTGGCACAGTCCAAGCAACCTACACATTAAATACATAACAACTGGATGGATTATAACTCGAATAATTATCTAATAATGTAAATCAAATGAATGTAAAGGTAAAATATCGTGATAGCCTCCCAAATCTGATCCTTAACATTCTGTGGAACGCCATTCCAGTGGTTGTAGTTGATGCTTACGTTCTGCTTCGCTTGTAGAAACACCCACTTATTAAATTCTTTAGCACGGGGTCCCTGGGCATTTAGATTAGCATCGAAGGACACCTCATTGCTTCTGTCCGCTTTGCCTGTCCTTCTCTAGTTTCTTCAACGAGGTGGCTCCTCTACCCTGTTTCCTATGAGCCTGTGATGTCTGTATGGACAAAAAAATGATAAAATAGAGGGTTGTAACATTATAAACTTACATTAAAAAGAAGGACTAAATATAGTAAATAACATGTAAACTTACACTAGAATCAGGCGTAGGCGTGATCGGGTCCTGGGAAGCCCCCACAGTGTCCTCCCGTGCATGTGGGCTATCTGACTGATCCATATGTATGCCTGTTCAGAAACAATATATATGTATTAACATAGGTTATAACTCAAAATAAATACAAAAGTATAAATAAAAATAACTAGATAGGTCCTGTAGATATACAAAACATCTATCCAATATAAGGACAATACGAGAGATTGAAAACTATAGTTTTTGAAGATTGCCAAGCACTGGTCACGGCCTGGCAGTGATGTCCATCACGGACGTAATGTGCCAACTGGACCAGACCCTCATAGGCAGAACTGATCACGGCCTAGCCGTGATGAGCATCACGGCCGTGACAGATCAACCAGCAGAGCAACATGCACTCAAAACCAAAAATAGAGACATTCCAAACAACTCAAACTCACGGTTTCAAGTTTCAACTACTGAGACTAAAGTTTCAACATACACTCAAAACCAAAAATAGAGACATTCCAAACAACTCAAACTCACAGTTTCAAGTTTCAACTACCGAGACTACAGTTTCAACATACACTCAAAACCAAAAATAAAAAAATGTGCCCTAAAGACTCACCAGAAATAGGTGCTCACGTGGTGGTGGGGAGGGGAGCTCGAGTGGTGGCCAACGTTCATTGTGGTTACTGAGAGCAGAGGGACAAGGAGAGTTAGTGCGCGGGAAGAGGAAAGAGAGATGTCAAGTTATTGCAAAGAATGAGCGGGAAAGACAGAGTTAGGGGTTAAGAGTGTACCTCATGGTGGTGACGAAGAAGCCCTCGCGGTGGTTGCGGTGGAGATGAGCTCGCAATTAGGGCAGAGTGAGGGTTGAGATGTACAGAGCGAAGTGCAGAAGGCGCGCGGGTGTAAACGTTATAATCAAAATAAAACAACATTTTACGTCAGTTGTTTGTAAAAACTGACGTTAAAGGACATTTAATTAACGTCAGTTGTATTAAGAAACTGACGTTAAAAATAAAAAAAAAACTTTTAACGTCCGCTGTTGAAGACAACTGACGTTAAAAGTGTTCTGCAAAAACATTAATTCCTTTGACTACTGTGCTACTCACCCCTGAGCATTATGTTTATAGATAAGTTTTCAAGAAAATCAGAGAGACTATTTTAATTTTCACAAGAATATGTTTACTAATTCAAGCTAATTAATGAAGATTAAACATAAACTTTTTTTAAAAAAAAAGTTTAGAAATAAACTGCACTATATATATGGAGTGACCTGCGTTCAGGGTGACAACAGGGCATTTCAGATAGGGATATAGGATTATTTATGTCAGCTAGTTATTTAACTGAAAATCACACTTTTAACGTCAGTTGTATAAAAAACTGACGTTAAAAATAAATATTTTTAAAAAAAACACTTTTAACGTCAGTTGTATTAAACAACTGACGTTAAAAATTTATTAGTTTCTGCAAATACATTCATTCCTTTGACTACTGTGCTACTTACCCATTCACCTTGTAACCTAATCCTCTTAATGAGCATTAAGTTTTTAGATCAGTTTTCGAGAAATTCAGGTAGTCTCTCTTCTCTATATAAAGAACCATATTCTTGTGTATCAGTTGATCTGTATTACACCCCCCCCCCCTCTTTTCCTCTATATTTCGTGCTTCTTCCTTCACAATATGCCTCTATCATATTTGAGGTGTTGTTATTTCTTCCTATTCCTAGACTTAAAGGTCTCTGTCTTAATGGTAAAAAAACTTCTGAGGTTGAGTAAATCACATAGCATGGATGGTAAGGTTGGGTGAATCACGTAATGTGATTCCCTCACTTTATTTCATCCCAGTCATCCCTTTCACTTTGCTTTGGAAGCAAGTGACTGTGGATTCAAGACAATGCATCAAGGAATTCCAGTGAAGGAGAAGATGCAAAGATCCATTTCAGTGTGGATTCACTTTGCATCATGGAATTCAAGTGAGGGAGGAGATGCATCCATTGGATTTTCTGAGGACATGACTGAGAAGAAAATGATGTTGAAGCGAAACTTTTTTATATTTTAGGGCTATGTTGCAGAAATTTTTTATCTTTTAATCATGTAATTGTAACTTATGAATCGCTTCAATGAGATACGATTTGATTATACATATAACTTGTTTTATGTTAAGTGTTTATTTATTTTAATTTGCACAAGAATTTGTTTACTAATTCAAGCTAATTAATGAAGATTAAAAATAAACTTGTTTAAAAAAAGTTTAGAAATAAACTGCACTATATATATGGAGTGACCTGCGTTAAGGGTGTCAACAGGGCATGGGATATAGGATTATTTACGTCAGCTATTTATTTAACTGAAGTAAAAATCAAACTTTTAGCGTCAGTTGTATAAACAACTGACGTTAAAAATAAATATTTTTTATTTTAAAAACACTTTTAACGTCAGTTGTATTAAACAAATGACGTTAAAGGTATATAAGTTTCTGCAAAAACATTCATTCCTTTGACTACTGTGCTACTTACCCATTCACCTTGGAACCTAATCCTCTTAATGATCAACTTAATTTTTTAGTAAGTTACCACGCATAGTAACTTCATCCTCTGCTCCAATAAATAGCTTCCTTTTAAGGGTGACAACAGGGCATGGGATATAGGATTATTTACGTCAGCTATTTATTTAACTGAAGTAAAAATCAAACTTTTAACGTCAGTTGTATAAACAACTGGCGTTAAAAATAAATATTTTTTATTTTAAAAACACTTTTAACGTCAGTTGTATTAAACAACTGACGTTAAAGGTATATAAGTTTCTGCAAAAATATTCATTCCTTTGACTACTATGCTACTTACCCATTCACCTTGGAACCTAATCCTCTTAATGATCAACTTAATTTTTTAGAAAGTTACCACGCTTTAGTAACTTCATCCTCTGCTCCAATAAATAGCTTCCTTCCTTCCTTTTATTTTTCTGGTTCACAATATGGCTCTGCCATGGAGATTAACTTCATCACTCTTTTTTCCTAATCCTAGACTCAAAGATCTTTGTCTTAATGGTCAAACAACTTCTGAGGTTGTGTAAATCACATAAAATGGGTGATAAGGTTCTGTAAATCACATAATGTGAGTTGCTCACCTTATCATCCTTCTGGAGAATCGGCTACTACAGTTCCAAAACCTCAGCTTATGAATGACCACATTATCAGCATGTACCTCGATTCCAACATGAGTAACACCATCACTGCTAGACATGGTCACATTCGTAGTTTTCCCTTTGGCATATTTCATAAAACTCTCTGATGGGATGTAGCTTTAATGTTTCGGGTGTGATAAGGGGTTCCAAAAGTGGCCTTATGCTTTGCCACACAACCTCCTCATTGAATTATGGAAAACTCAGTCGCTCGACTCTCCTCTCTTGCTCACCCGTGAAGGGAACGAAGCCTCAACAAATGTTTAGGATTTTAAACCCTTTCAATGTAACTTTTTATAGGATTTTAAACCCTTTCAATCTTCTGTATCAGTCTGTATTACACTTCATGAATGAGATCCGGTTTGGGTTATTGATTCAACTTATACTTCGCACATATATTTTAGTTTTCAAAACAGAAACAGAAAACATCAAAGCAATTGTGAAACTGAAACTTTGAGGAAGGCAATGCGGAAGGGTACGTATACTAGATAAAAAAATTATTAAAATAACATTTAACGTCAGTTGTTGTAAGGACTTATGTTAAAAGTGAAGTGACTCACTTTTAACGTCAGTCCGATAAAGAACTGACGTTAAAATGTTCACTATTAACGTCGGTTGTTTATTGAACTGACGTTAAAAGTGAGTCACTTCACTTTTAACGTCAGTCCTTGCAACAACTGACGTTGAAATTGAATTAATAAAGTCTGATATTTACAAAACTGCCACCGCCCCCTTTTTAACGTCTAGCTTTTCGTTAACTGACGTAAACCTTTACCGTCTAATGTATATTTTCCACTAGTAGGGCGTGTGGATCCAATTTGAGTTGTTTTTCTTATCAATTTCAATAAGTGTATGGATCATGGAATGTGGGTCCAATTTTGCTATTTGTTGCGAATTGGGGCAGCCACATTTTCCTAATTTTGCACATGTTTTATATGTCATAGTTGAGTGAATAATTGTTGTAAATTGTGTGGGAGTTACACTTGTAAGTTGAGAAGAAAGTGTAACATCCACATAATGAGTGAGAGTAGGCTAAATAAGTGAGGGGTTATGGATTTTCGTTTTATTTTGGTGGCAGATTTATGTTTGGTTTTTAGTGTGTTTATAGTCATGAATTAGACCAATTAAGTGGGGGTTATGTTAGTTTTAGTGGCCGAATTAAAATGGTGTTAAGTTAGTCTTAATTAGTCTAGTTATGAGGGGGTTTTGGAATCATTTGGAAGACTAAGTGTGAGCCAAATGAAATCAGCCACACTTCTATATGTATGAAGCCTAAAACACATGAATAATAACTTGGATGTTGAATTTGGATTAAAATCTATTTGTGAGACTTTGTTCTCTTTGGTTCTTGGTTGAGCCAACCTTAGTTCTTATCAAGAATCCAATATTCTTGTGGCCAACATCATAGGCTTATCAAACTCTCTAGTTTGTGGCACCATCATCATCTCTTTCTCATCCATTTTTGTTTCTTTCTTCACCTAATTTTGTTACAAAGTGTTACATGAAAATTCACTTGTTTAAAATTCAACCAAATAGATCATCAACAAGGCAACCTTCCATTGGGTTGCCATCAAGTGGTATCAAAGCTTAGGCTTTGGTTGAATTTTTGAGTTTTTGTTTTTCATTATCTTCTTTGTTCTTCATCTTTTGCCTTTGGTATCAAAGCTTAGGCTTTGGTTGAATTTTTTGAGTTTTTATTTTTCATTATCTTCTTTGTTCTTCATCTTCTACCTTTCTTCTTTTCTACCCAAAAAAAAAAAACACACAAAAAAAAAATTCTTCCCATCACATATCATGTCAACACTATTCCTTGAAATGGAAAGATTTCAAAGAAGCATGGAGAAGTTCATTGTGACTCTTGACAAGCTAGTTGAAATAAAAAGGAGGAGGCATGGAGGAAGGAGATATGGGAGATGCGATAGAGAAATTGAAAGGGAGAATAGAGAGTGTGAAAAAAGGAAGAGAAAAGAGGAAAGAATGAAAAGACAAATAGAAGTTTTGAAATCCATTTGTGAGACTTTGTTCTCTTTGGTTCTTGGTTGAGCCAACCTTAGTTCTTATCAAGAATCCAAGATTCTTGTGGTGAACATCATAGGCTTATCAAACTCTCTAGTTTGTGGCGCCTTTCTCATCCATTTTGTTTCTTTCTTCTTCTAATTTTGGTTCCAAAATTGGTTTCTCATTAACTTGTTAAGAATTCAACCAAATAGATCATCAACAAGGCAATCTCACCATTTGGTTGTCAACAAGGCATCTTGATCCATGATGGGTTCCATTGGGCTCATATTATTCTTGGTTTGTATCACCTAGTGTATACACTATTCTTCTCCCATACCTGGTATGTGGTTCGCGTTTCAAAAGAAGAAAGAGGGTCCTCTAGGGTCTCGTCTCACAAGCACTTATCTACGACCTCAATAACAACAAGGAAACACCTTTATTAGACTCTTAGGCCAAGAAATCAAATAGGAAAGGACGAGAGGGACGAGGTGTACGAATCTTACCTTGTTTGAAGGTTTAAACAGAGAATACGATGATCACGTCTTCGCATCGATGTTCTCTTATCAACGAATGGTGAAGAGCGGTGCAAGAACGAATTACCTTGAGAGAGTTTTCTAGTGACGGTTGATGGAAATTGAGAGAAAAAGAGATCGAAGGGACAGCTCTGAGTGTTGGGACGTGATAGACTAGGGTTTAGATCGTGTTTTAGGGGTTAAAAACGGGTTGGAATACGATTTTGGCTTAAAAAGAACCTAAAATAGTTCTGCATGTATTCACGAGGTGAACTCCCGTTAGTGGGGCGAGCTAGAGGACCAATTTCTGTTAGCTGGATTCGCAAGGCGAACTTGAAAGTGCAAAGCTGAATTTTTTGTTTTCACGGGGCGAGGCTGAAACAGTCGAATTTGGCCAAAACCCATGAAATAAGACTTGTAGATAATTCTCTTAGCTTTCCAACGATGCCAAGATCATATTGATTGGACATCTAGAACTCAAGATATAGATAAAACGGTGAAACTGATTACTAGGACTCTAAGACAATTGAACCTTCCTAAGGCTAAACCTTCCCAACATGAACTTAGACACGAAGAACAAGCATAACAAGCATATATAAGCTAAGTCTAATACATTAATATTTATTAACATAGGGTGGAATTCAGGGTGTTACATCAATTACTTTCTTGGATTGCAAATCAAGCAAGCAAAGGAATGTACATTTATCAACCAATCCAAGTATTGTAAAGAGCTACTCAAGAAGTTTGGGATGAACAATTCAAAGGAACTATCAACTCCCATGAGCACATCTTGTTATCTTAATAAGGATGAAGATGGTAAGTCAGTAGATGTAAATAAATATGGAGGTATGATCAGATCCCTTCTCTATCTTACTGCTAGCCACCCTGATATTATGTTTAGTGTTTGCATGTGCGCACGTTTTCAATCAAACCCAAAAGAATCACATCTCACTGCAATAAAACGCATCATGAGATATTTAATTGGCACACAAAATATGGGTTTATGGTATCCCAAAGAGGCTGACTGCACCCTAATTGGGTATTCGGATTCTGATTTTGCAGGTTGCAAGTTAGACCCAAAGAGCACTAGTGGAACCTGCCATTTACTAGGGAATGCTTTATTTTCTTGGCATAGCAAGAAACAAGCAAGTGTGGCTTTATCCACCGCTGAAGCGGAATACGTTGCAGCGGGTAGTTGTTGTGCACAAATAATATGGATGAAACAACAACTGAATGACTATGGCATTAAGCTTAATATAGTACCTATCAAATGTGACAACACTAGTGCCATAAACCTCACAAAGAATCCTGTATATCACTCAAGAACTAAACACATTGAGATTAGGCATCACTTCATTAGAGATCATGTTCAAAAGGGTGATTGCAATGTAGAGTTTATGGAAACATCTAAACAACTAGCGGATATCTTTACTAAACCCCTATCTAAAGAAAGTTTCTTTTTCATAAGAACTGAACTAGGAATTTTGGATCCATCATGCACAAATTGATGTTTGTACACTACACTTTGTTACTCGCTAACATGTTTATTAAGTGTGTAGACAGAGAGGTAATAATCGATTATACTAATCGGTTATGCCAAGAAATTTTTTTCATTTCCCAAAACAGAGAAAGAGTAATCGATTAGAGTAATCGATTATGGATTCACTAGCCTTTCAAGAAAAATCAACAGAAAAGGAATAATCGATTAGAGGAATCGATTAGAGAACCACTGGATTTTTTAGGAATCCTAACAGAGTAGCAATAATCCATTATGGACATCGATTATCTCATAAAACTCAATCCAGAGAGCAAAATTATCGATTACATCAATCGATTATGAGTCAAAGATGACAATCGGATAAGCTTTCACATTGTTCCCTTCTATTTGATAATCTTAATCTTATTCTTCCTGGAATTTTGTCTGCTTCCGCAGTAACCTAATTTAATTTTGCATGGTATACTCTATGGTCTACATTTGAAAAAAATGACTTTTTGGATATATGCCATGACTATGCTACAATGCTTTTCTGGCTTTTTGATAATGTCAAAACGGGGAGAATTAACACGAGTGAATGATTAAGGGGGAGATATATTTGATATATGAAACTTTATAAAATAAAGAAGAGATATTTCAAATTACTTGATTGCATTCGTAAGGGGGCCGAAGTAGAGAAAAATTGTTAAAATATGATATATATATATATATATATATATATATATATATATATATATATATATATTATTGCTCTAAATTTTCCTATTGATATTTATGATTGCATGCTTAAGGGGGAGTAGAGAAAAATTTGTTAAATGAGATATCTTTATTATTATTGCTCTAACCCTATGAGAAATTACATTTGGTAAATTTTCTATTGATACATGATTACATGCTTAAGGGGGAGTAAAGCGAATCTAAACTTTGTGATATATTATTGCTCTAACTATTTTTTTTAGAAATTCCCTCATGAGATGTTTGTCATCGTCAAAAAGGGGGAGTTTGTCGATATATGCCTTGACAGGTATTTTGGTTTTGATGATGAGCAAAAGGGGAATTTCAAGTTCAAGGACCAACACGCAAAATCCAAAGCTAGAAGGATCAAATTGCAAAAAGCATGGAAAGGACCAAACAAACAAATAAATACGGGGGTTAAAAGAGAAATTTTCTTTTATTGTATTGTTGTTTTTAGATAAAGTGTAAATGAGTGTGTTTCTCTCAAAGGTTAAAAATAAATCACACACGCACACGAAAATCTGCCTTGAAAAAGCTCTTCGAAAGTAATTTTACCACATCTTTTTAAGACCTTAAAATATTTTCAAAAACCATTTTACACGAAGGATAATCGATTATGGTAATCGATTGTGCAGCTCCTAAATGTTCTTAAATGAGTTTCCAAAATAACAGAGCTGTCAGGTTTTTGAAATTCAAAATTCGAACAGGGATAATCGATTGTGGTAATCAATTATTCAGCTTTTAATTACGCTAATTGAGTCTTTAAATGATAGAGTTGTTGGCCGTTGAAAATTGAAATTTTAAATTGATATAATCGATTATGGTAATCGATTATGTATATTTTCAACACGTTTTAAACTCAGCTTTTAAATGGCTTAAATGTGCTTTAATGGAGATTTGATTCTGTCTTAGCCGTTGAGTTTAAATTTTGAAATATAATCGATTATGGCATGGAAAAAATGGATTGTTGTTTTTCATATCAAAAGTCAGAAGCTTCATAATCGATTAGGTTAATCGATTATGCTTAGTTGATTCAGTCTGAGTTTTTTCACTGAGACCATGTAATCGATTATGACCTTACCGTTTCTTCATGCGGCTTTTGACTTTAGTTAAAATAATTGATTATGGGTCATGAAAAATGAGTTTTCAAGAGTTTTGTCTTTTGCTGAGAAAAATATACACAACACCTGGATGAAATTTTGTGAACATTTTCTCTAAGATTTCTATACTCTTGAACAAAACTCTATACCACTCTCATACACTTACACTTGCATATCAATCTATTACTTGAGAGAGGCATACACACCATATAGGTGATTGTTGTTGAGCTTCAATTTGTTTTATATCTGCTATTGTGAGTTCTTTCTGATTGTAATCCTTTTGGTAAACTTTTGTGAGTCGTTATCTCACGTTTTTGAGACTATCACTGGGGGATCGTATTGTCCCGGGTCTGTGAAGAGTTTTGTAGTAAAGGTTATAGCAGCGCCTGTTTTAAAAGCTAGGGATTGATTGAAAACCCTTAGTGGTATTGCCTTGGGGACTGGACGTAGGCCACGTGGGTAGTCTGTGGCCAAACCAGGATATATCGCCGTGTCAATTTTCTTACCCTTAACTCTTTTACTTTTCACTTTGTTTTCTAAAAATCATTTTTACTTGCACGCGCTTTCATTAATTGATTTCAACAAGTATTTTAATAACATAAAGGTTTCAACTTTATCAAATTTCCAAAAAACACAATTCACCCCCCCCCCCCCCATGTTGTGTTTGGAGTCACTTGTCAACGTTATCGAGGTCTAATGCATGAAGAGGTCAAAAGAAGAATCTATCACTTACTTTTCGATCCAAGAGGAATCGAAAGTACCTTCACATTCGAAGGAGCCACCATAGTTTTCAAGCCTTTGCTCCTACATTTGCAATGCTTCAAGCCATAGGGTCCGGGAGGAAGCTCTTATATGTTGAGCATTACTTGGCTCTTCTTCCACAAGCAATAGGATCCGAGAGGAAGGTCTTATGTTTTGAGCACACCTTGGTCTTTGTACCACAAGCTATGGGATCCGGGTGATTTCTAAACTTTTATATTTATTTGTTTCTTACTTTGAATAAATTGGTTGCATCGAACCATTTTGTGATTTTTTTTTCTTGTGTCATTGAGTTGATGTTAAGATTGTGGATTAATTGTGTTAAGTCCCATTTGAAAAATTCCATGCCACTTGAACTATCATGCATGTTTGTTCCTTCTCTTGTTTTAGATTTTTACATCAAGGACAATGTAAATTTCTAAGCTTGAGGGGTTATTTCATATTCGTTTTTGTTTTGTAAATTATTGGTATTTTCATGCATTTGCATGTTGCATATTGCATTGCATTTTTTTAAAAAAAATATGCATTGCATTTTCACACACATCATCTCTCTTTTCTTTTTAGTTGAACTTTGTACCCTATCTCTTTTGAGGATTTTGTGATGATATTGATATGGAATCCTATTTGATTGATTCTTGTGGTAGGCAACAGGCATGATTTTTATTGATAGTAGAGGGTGATCTTTTGAAAGTTGTTGATTAGCATATGGTTCTTTGAATTTGTGTTTCTCATTGATTTTAAACTACTAAATGTGAGATTTTGAGCCTAAAAAGGGTACTTACTAAATTGGCCCCATTCTTTGTGATCGAGTGTTTACTTTCTCTTGGATTGTATCCTCTTGAACTTAACCATTTTGAAACTTAAAATTTTTGAAAACACATTTGAAAATGATTGAGGCAATAGGTATTTTTCTGACCTTCACAGCTTTGAATGCATGCTACCCCATAGTTGCCCAATTTTTAGCCTTAAATATTTTTTGCTTTTCTTGGTACCTAGTTTGATATTGATAATTGACGCATGTATGGTGCCTTTTAGAGTATCCGGGAAGGACAATTTGGTAGTTGAAAAAAAATAAAAATAAAAGGAGAAAAATAAACAAATAAATTTGCTTTTGAACTACATTTACTCTTCTCATAGTTGTTTGAAAGCAAAAAATTATATATGAAAATGAGAAGATAAAAAATAGAGAAAAAGAAATTATGAAAAGCCCTTTGGATATTCTAGAAGGTTGCCATGCATGTGATTGTTTGATTTATTGTATAGCCTTCTTGAATTTACGTTTCTTTGGTTTTCCCACCTAATAATTGATTCCCATGGCCCCATTACAACCTGATAAAAGACCTCTTGATTATTATGTGTTTTTGAATAATAAAGTGGAGATGTTGGTTGATAGTCAAGCATATGGTAGGGTACTTTCTTTGAGGAAGTTGAGCGAATTGTCCATTCACCATTAAACACTTGAGTGAGGTGAGAAGAGTGATCCTAAATTGGCGAGGGATAAGAGTTTAAATAACCTAAGCCTCTAATTGGACTTGATATTGGTTACCTCTCTATCATTAATTGGATTTCCTTTGCCTATTGCTTGGTTGTGTGTATTCTTGGGTTCCTTATTTAATATTGTCTCTTGATCCCACATCTTTGTTTGGCCTTAGTTATTGCTTGAGGACAAGAAAGATCTTAAGCTGGAAGGGTGGTCGCGCTGTCGCGCACGAGCCAAAAAGTGAGCGATTTACAAAATATGTAAATAGGGAGCGACAACTCGGATATCATCTCACAAGGACTCTTGGGTTGTTGTTAACAGAAAAAGTTAGAATTTGGGGGGTTGTTTGGATTGAAATAAAATAAAGAAAACAAACAAAAGCAGAGCAATAAAAACAAAGCAGTTAAAGAGATTATCAAATAAACTAAAGACGATTAACCTACTGTTCTCGGTTTCCCACTATCATTGGTTCATGTAAATTCCAAGACCTAAGCAGATTCTAATCCCCTTTCAGTTGTAGCAACAATTAACAAACGAAATCGCTACTACGGATATATGTTCCTATTCCCGAATTAAACAAACGGGGTGAAGCCCTCATGAACTAAACGAACATGAACGAACACACGCGAATTAAACAAACGCGATTCAATATAGGAACATAACATCACCGAAATAAATCAACACAACACTATAAACTCCTGAATTAAACAAACAGAAATATATAGCATGGTATTGAAAAGAGAATAGCAAACAAAACATGAATTACAGAACCTCAAGTGTGATAATGAAAACCAATTACAGTAGACTAATCCTAGGAGACTAGCTCTCCATTACAAAGGAAAAACAAAGCTATCTAAACTAAAAGGAAAACAAAAGATAAGAAGATCCTCAATTCTGCCTTCAAACAGACTTATATACAGCTTCTGGTTTCCGCGGTCTCGCGAGGCGAACACTGTATCGCGACACGAATCTCTGCATCGTTTGGTCTTCTTGCGAGGCGAAGTACGTCTCGCGTGGCGAGGAATGGAAAAGTCATGGCTTCTAGTCTTCAGTCTCGCGAGGCGAGTAATGGGTTCGCGGGGCGAGACAGAAAGGATTGCAAATTCTGGAACAGTCGTGCTTCAGGTTCGAGAGGCGAATGCCTTCTCGCGGGGCGAGAAACTCCAGAATTATTTCACTTTATTAACCTGAAAACAAGAAATAGCATAAGTGCTTTATTTGACTCTAAATCAACTAAATTAACCTAAAAATACTTTACAGACTCAAAATGCTGCTTAAAGACAATCAAGTCTAATTTGGGCGAAAATGATATAAAATTAGCACAAAACCCTGGTCATACTAGCCATAAAATTAGATGAGCCAACGGCTGATCAAAATACCCCAAACTTAAACTTTGCTTGTCCCCAAGCAAACTAAAACTTAAAAAGACTCAAGACATGGCAAAACATGGCAAGCTTAAAAGATTTAATCAACTTTGCACAAATTTCAAGCAATACATCAAAACAGTTTTCTTCAATGTTCCCCCCTTTCAACAAAGTAATCCCCACATGCATTCACTCTAAACATTTGAGAACTTCATCATTCAAACAATCATTAATCTAAGCCAGGGATCCAAGTTACACACAAGAGGGAGATCACCAAATTCAAACAATCGCCTTCCTCACAAGGGAGTTTAGTGTTTCACTCATTCGCTCAATTTTTGTCTAGGTTATCAACATTTCACTCAATTTCACTTTTCAAGAACACTTCCCATGAATTTGATTTTCATCTCTAAATGATTCCCACAGAAAACATGCATGCAACATCAAAAGGTCTTTTATTGGTTGTAATGGGGCCTGGCTAAGGGTAGGATATACAAAGGAACTAGGCTGAAGACTCTAGGAACTAAGAGAGCATGAAGCATTTGATATACTTTTGAATTTCCACTCAAGTTCCTTTTTTCATTTATCTTTTATGCCTTGGGTGACTCCAGCCATTACTTCTAATACTTTTATTTTTTTTATCATTTTTACACTTTTCTTTTTTTCTGTTTTTTTTTTCTTTTTGTTTTTCTTTTTTTTCTTTTATTTTATTTTATTTTATTTTTTTCTTTTTCCCAATCCCAAACAACACATCATATCCTTGTAGCCACCCCAAACTTAGTTTCTTGCAAACCTTCTCTTGCTAAGATTCCATGCTCTCATAATCCTAAGATTGGGTTAACATGGATTTTCAGATTTTAGGCTCATAACATAAGGTCATCAAGAATTAACAGGCTAATTAGGCTCAATGGGCTAACTAGGGAACATGCATTAAGGATGGTTATTTTAGGCTAAGTAGTTACTTACAAAGAAAATGCCTAAATCATTTGAAGCAAACACATAGACATGCAAACCATAAAGAGATTCAAGCAAATTCGGGAAAGTGCAACTTAAAAAGTGATTTCACACAGTTTAAAACATGTTGGAGGCTCAAATCCTCACCTGGACATTCATGCAAATTGTTTGACCGAGATTCTATCCATAGTGTGTGCTTCCTATCACCCCAAACTTATCATAAATCATGCCATCACAACAAAATATCTCAAAGTTCAGTTTTCAATCACATGGGGATCAAATTTTCAAGTCTAGGGGGAAACAGTCACAAAATAACATGCAATCAATCTATGCAAAATTCAATCAAATCCAACAAACTTGCCAACACAAGACTCAACACAACTCCTGAGCTTCTCAAATTATTCAGGAGCTTTATTGAAAACAAAACAGAAATAAAGCAAGCATAATTAAAAGGAAAAGGTTTAGAGAAAACTCATTGAGGGGAGGTTCCACCAGGATCCCACTGTCTGTGATATAGTGGCCACGGAATGCTCAAAGTACGAATTGATCCTCTCGGATCCCATGGCCTACAGCATAAGGATGAGAGCGGGCGCCTGATAATCTTGGTACCTCCTCCAAGTGCGGCGGACTTCTCACTCCCTCTCAGGTCACAATTGACTTCTTTCTCAACTTTGTCAATAAAGTCCTCCCAATAAAAGTGGGGTTCATCCTCTTGGACTGGCAATAGTGCAAAATCCAAAGGCTTGAATTCCATCACCGGTTGTTCCACAGTGGGAGGTGGTAAACAAGTAGCTGGGGTTACTGGTGTTGCTTCAACTTCTACACGTTCTTCATTCACTGTGCTAACAAATCCATCACCTGCTAAACCTGCAGAAATCTCAGCACACACCACACAAAGGTTAGTGTTAGTAGAGTCAATACATATATCACAATAAACTGAATCAGTAAAAGTCTGAATGTCTGGAAATTCAGCACACAGTTGGTCCACCCCATCACTCTCAACACATGCATTTGATTTAATTGAATCATCTACTTCCAAAGGTTCTTCATCATCCTCAAGCACGGTGAAGCAGATGTCCTCCTGATCCTAATTTTCTATGTGAACAGAACCCTCAACCTCGTATGTCTCCTGTTCCATATGGATGTTTTGCTCTTCATACCTTTCAAAACATGCTATACATGAAGCAAATTCATTACAATCATCACATGCAGTATAATAGATAGAATCAGGGGATTCAACACACAGTTCATCAACATAAGTATTATCAAAATCATCCTCAGAGGTATTGTCAAAAATAACTGCTTGTGAATCTGGATGTTCTTCAAGGGGATGTGGAGTTTGCAGTGTAGCCGAAGATGAAATGATGTGAGCATTTTGAGTGGCAAAATCCTGACAACTTGCCTCCATCCTCTGTTGAAATTCAAGATTACTTGCTTCCATCATCTGTTGGATTTCGAGAAAGTTTGCTTCCATTTGTGCAGTTATCTGTGCAGTCATTTGCTTGAACAGGTCCTCTAGTGAAGGTCCAGAAGGTGCAGAGGTGGTCACTTGGCTGGGGTGGTACTCATCAGTGGAAGGGTGGAGAATGTTGTGCTTGTTCTGATTGTTGCATTGATCTCCAACATGTTGGCTATGATAGAAAGGTTGCTCCTCATTCACTCCAATCATGTCAAAACCACTGCTAAACTCATAACTTCCAGCAAAGTTAGGATAACATAAGCATGATGGTGGCCAATCAAAGTTAGGATAATATATGCATGGTTGCTCATAATCAACATTAGGCATAAAATTTTGCATATAGTTATCCATGTTAAGCACTAAGATTCACAACCAGACAAAGCAGCCAAAACTAATTCAGGAATGCAAAAGGTTTTTTTTTTACTGTTAATAACAACAAGAGTCCCCGGCAATGGTGCCAATTTTTGGTCGCGCTGTCGAGCACGCGCCAAAAAGCGAGTGATTTACAAAATATGTAGATAGGGAGCGACAACTCGGATATCGTCTCACAAGGACTCTTGGGTTGTTGTTAACAGAAAAAGTTAGAATTTGGGGGGTCGTTTGGATTGAAATAAAATAAAGAAAACAAAACAAAAGACAATTCAAACTAAAAATTATCAACTAGCAAAGAAACGATTAACCTACTGTTCTCGGTTTCCCACTATCATTGGTTCATATAAATCCAAGACCTAAGCAGATTCTAATCCCCTTTCGGTTGTAGCAACAATTAACAAATGAAATCACTACTACAGATATATGTTCCTATTCCCGAATTAAACAAACGGGGTTAAGCCCTCATGAACTAAACGAACATGAACGAACACACGCGAATTAAACAAACGCGATTAAGTATAGGAACATAACATCACCGAAATGAATCAACACAACACTATACACTACTTAATTAAACAAACAGAAACATATAGCATCGCATTGAAAAGAGAATAGCAAACAAAATAGGAATTATAGAACCTCAAGTGTAAATGGAAACCAATTACAATAGATTAGGAGACTAGCTCTCCATTACAAAAATAACGCAGCAATCTAAACTAAAAAGAAAACAAAAGATAAGAAGATGGTCCGGTTCTGCCTAAAACAGACTTATATACAGCTTCAGGTTTCCGCGGACTCGCGAGGCGAACACTGTCTCGCGACGCGAATCTCTGCAACGTTTGGTATTCTCGCGAGGCGAAGTACGGCTCGCTTGGCGAGGAATGGAAAAGTCATGGCTTCTGGTCTTCAGTCTCGTGAGGCGAGTAATGGATTCGCGGGGTGAGACAGAGAGGATTGCAATTTCTGGAACAGTCACGCTTCATGTTCGCGAGGCGAATGCCTTCTCGCGGGGCGAAGAACTCCAGAATTATTTCATTTTATTAACCTGCAAACCGGAAATAGCATAAGTGCTTTATTTGACTCTAAATCAACTAAATTAACTTAAAAATACTTTACAGACTCAAAATGATGCTTAAAGACAATCAAGTCTAATTTGGGCGAAAATGATATATAATTAGCACAAAGCCAAGGTTTTTCTAGTTATAAAACTAGACTAGCCAGAGGCTGATCAAAGGGATTTGATGTGTGTGAAACAATATCATATTTCATTCTTATTTTACATACATTTTTCGTTCATTTAGGCATTTTTGTTTCCATTTATGTTTGTTTGCATTTAGTTCGGATAATTGTGGTGTTTCAAGTGGAGTTGCGCAGGATTTGTTCTTAATTGGCTTAGAAAAGAATGGAAAGCTTGAAGAAATGAAGATAGAGCTTAAAAGGGAGTTAAATGGGACAAAAATATCACTTCGGAAGAATCCACGACCTGGCAATGGAATGGCCCATTGCCATGGATTGAGTAATTGTGCGGAAAAGAACAAATGGACAAGGCAGTAGCGTCCCCGACCTGGCTGAGGAATGGCCCACGGTCGTGGAACACTGCAAGAAGGAGCAGAGTGCACACTCGGTGCATCCACGGCCTGGCTATGGAATGGTCCACTGCCGTGCATTGCAGTCTGACACAGAATTTCAGTTTTGTTTTTTTATTTCTTTTTTAGGCTTGGACCTGTTTAGACTCCTAGGTATTTATAGTTGTTCTGACTACAATTAAATGGTTCAAATTTGGTTTGGAAGGAGGCATTTTGGAGGCTCTAGATCATCATCTTCCTCCTCTCTTCTCCCCTCATTACGGGTTTGGATGTTCTTCATTGATTTTTCTGGTTTCTTCTTCTTAATGTCTGAGTAGTTTCTTTATTTCTAGGATTGGACAATTCCCTTTAACAGTATTATGATGATTATTTGATCTTTCCCTTTTGTTAATGTTTGACTCATTGATAAGGTTCTTATTGTGCTTCATTCATGTGAATTGATTGATCACCTATTTGTATGTCTTAGATATTCTAGGGAGGAAATGAGAAGTGAACCTAGGTATTGGATCCATAAGAATTGAACTTAGGACTTAAATCACGAGAGTAAGAAGCGGTCCTTCGAGGGTACCATTGAATTATCATAAATCGTAATGGGTTCAATTTAAATACAATTACCACGAGAGTAGGATTTAGTTTAATTAGGCATGGTTCTTGTATCTCGATAGGGAATACTAACTAAGCTAGGATGGTTCACCTTCAATTGAGTTAGTTGTTAATAAAAAGACAGTCAATTAAGATTCATAGATGGTCATTGTGGTAGCCCCAATACTGGAAATATATTCTCATATTTAAAAATCCAAAAATATTTGATTTCTTTTATTGTTTCATTTATTTTCTTGAAATCTTTTCACACCTATATCTTAGTCTAAATAGTTGTTTAATTTGTGAAGTGATACTTGGTTTCCCAGTCCCTGAGTTCGATAGTCGGTTTCTCATCGTTTTATTATTACTTGCTTCGATCCGGTACACTTGCCTGAGCCTATCAGAGTGTCATATTTATAAAGTTTCATGAATGCTTATTATTATCAGTTTTTTCGCACATTTGCCATGTGTCTCTTATTTATCTTCGTGATTTTAGGGTCATAAATGCTTATTACTTCGAGTAATCTTTACTAATCAATGAGGTGACACCAAGGGCGAGGGTGCCGCTGTGGTTGTCCATGCCTTTGGCCAGTATCATGATTCCTGCGATTGTCTTAATATCATTAACTCCTCATTATTAGCTAATATACGGTTGTCTTGTACTTTGTTCTGAACGTGAGAGACCTAAACTCTTCACCCCATCCGACCGGGTTCAGCTTGGTTTGTTGTTCAGTTGGTTTCCCTTCGTGGAGGAAGAGGAAGGTCGCCCAAGTCCAAAGTTAGGTCCATGTGAACTCGCCCTGTTACTTGGTTTTTCTCACCTTGACCTTCGGTTATCCGATCTCATATTCTCGGTCAGTACACACCTGAATGAGAGGGGTCCTGAGACTGTGTAGGTATGTGACTGCATAGTTGAGGGATCATGAGACTGTGTAGGTATGGGACTATACAGTTGAGGAAGGCTTATATGAATTGATTGGTACTACATATACTAACAAGATGCATCTTCTTTTCGGTAGCCCATCACTTATGAATTCCACAGTTAAGCATGTTTGACTTGGACCAATTCTGGGATGGGTGACCTCCTAGGAAGCGTGTGAGTAAGTACAAAGCACGTTGAAAAGACCCGTGTTGGTTTGTGGGGACAGTCATCGCTGTTGTCACTTTTCGATTGGAAAGAGGCCGCTGGAGGCACGATTGACGGCGAGCTCGAGCAGTGGTGGCGGTTTAGGGAGGTGGTGGTGAAGGAAGAAGGAGGAAAAAAGAAGAAGAAAGAGAGAAAAATGAGATTTTCTCTCTCTAAAACCCAGATTCAGGCGGCGGTTTCCAGCGACAGTGGTGGTTTCCGACGACTCATAGTGGATACCTAACACCGTCAGTGCAAAACTGACGGAAAGGACCAAAAATGAAAACTTAAAAAAAGATAATGGACCAAAACGCCAAAAAAAAAAGAGACCAAAATAAAAATTAAAAAAAAATATAAGGGACCAAAATAGGGATTTATATGTATTACGTACCAACAATAAAAGAGAAAGCTTAAAAAAGGGAAAGCTAACATCACGCTCAGCAAGTGCAGCCTCCAAGTCAAGTTCTTTGACGTTTGTTTTCTGAAAAAGTATTACAAACAATAGGTAAATAAATATGTAACCAGATGAATGCTATGTCATTAGAATAGTGCTCACCAGAATGGTTTTTCGGTAGTAAGTAATTCTTATAATAAACCGAATTTGGCCACAGATTTCGTTGCATGCAACCCGAGCACTTAACATATCAGCATCGTTAACACTATTAAGTAACAAGGAGGACTGGAGGAAGGACCAAGTTGACAAACATTTGATAACTTTGGGGATGAATTTGGAATTTTATAAATGTTAGGAGTAAGTTGACACAATTTTATGATTTAGTGGATCAAATTGGAGTTTTACTTTTTTAGTAAAACTAATAAGTCATTAATTGTCTTAATTGTTAGTTTGTGTATCATGTTATTATTTTAAATTTTCAAATATTAAATTGTCGATATCTTTTTTATTATGTTATTATTTTTATTTTATAAATAAAAGTTAGTTATCTTTCCAAATAATACATGTACTCCCCATACATTATTTTTTCGTGTATCGAATGGGTTCATCGTCCAGTTTCAATAATTGTAATAGTTTGTTTTCAAAAGTGTATTCAATAAAATCCATTTTAGGCTAAGTAGAATTAACTTTAAGATAAACAAGAATTTTTAGCTTTTTCATTGAGTATAATTGGTTCTAGGTGTGAGACGCACAAAATTATTTATATTTTAACATCAAAAGTGATTTTACTCTATCATCCAAATAAAATCAATTCTTCTAAATCACTTTTGAAATATTGTTACTAAACACAAATAAATATTTTTAACCTCAATATTTTTTTATAAATCAATTATTTTAACATCAATTCTGTCAAATTAATTCGATCAAAATCTAAAAGAAATGGGTCCATAGTAAGTTTGATGAGTATAATAAGTACATATTACATAATATATCAATCATTAATTTCATATAAAACTATATAAATTTATGTTATTCATTTAGTAGATTTTAATTTTGATATATCGTCCATTTAAAATATTTATATATATTAACTCATATGTAACTTTAATTCTAATTAATATAAGAATTAAATATTTTAAATGATGTGTCAATGAATGATTAATTGTTAGTGTAGAGTAGATTTGACTATGATTAATATAAGGTTTTTTTGGTGGTTTGATGAACGTAAAAAAACTTTATCAATTGTCTAACTTAGGAGTGTGCAAGACCCGGTGTGACTCGACAACCCGTCCCAGCCCGAACGTCTCGTGTTGGGTCACACCCAAACCTGAAGTGGAGAAAGGACGAACTCATGTCCTAATTGTTGACTCGATACCGGGTTAAGGACGATTTCAGATTGTGTCTCGGGTTACTCGGCCCGTCCCACATATTATGTTTACCTTCTTAATTAATATTAATTTGGTCCTAATTAATCTAAGAGAATATGTCTTCTTGCTATATTCTTTTTGAATTTGAATGCTGAGTCTTCAATTCTAAAAATTCTGTGCTTTGACCGTGAATAATTGAATTCTAGACTTCCATTGTAACACCCCGATTTTTCACTACTTTCTATTATCGGTAATAAATATATAAATACATATATTTTTATCCGAGATTTAGAAAATGATTTTGGATAAAACAAAGTCATTCCCATGCTATACTTATTTTTATAAGTTTAAGGTTAAATTTTGGGTTGAAAATTCAGACGGAACCCGGTCTGCGTTTTCACTGACAGAAAAAGTTTACTGATCAGAAAACCTAATTTTGACTCGTGAAAGAAATGATTAAATTTTATTTTCCGTTTCCAACGATATGGGTTATTTTGAAAATTTTCAAAATAAATAAGTTACTGTGCATTATTCAGGAGCAAAAACCTAAATCGGGTAACCGACAGAGGTAAGAACGGAGCTGCAGAGATAAGCCAGGTGGATGAGGATGATGAGTCATCTTGCCACCTAAGGCAGTGAGTCACAAGTGTGAGTCATCGAACATTTATGGCGCATTTATGACGATTCCTAAATATCTAGATATTTTGTGCGCGAAAAGACCAAAATGTCCATAGTTTTCTATTAATTTTCAAGTGTGCCATAAGCTTCTTGTGGTCACAATTCAACCACATCTCCTTCAACCATGAGCACTCATTTGTTATGATTGCTTTGGGTGTGAAATGTCCAAAACACCCTTAGTCTTTAAAAGAATTACAAGCTTGTCCTTAAGTGATTTTACTCTTTTGTCCTTAAGTAACAAATTTTGGACCAAACTAACCCTCATCTCACCCTTTTGTGTGCTGCCATCTCCTTCATTTGGCATGACTTAGGCAAATTTTACTTCACTTTGTATCATCTTCCTCTTCAAAGATCATATTTTCTCTTAAGAACATCCAATAGCACTTTGTTGATTTTGTGAAGAACTTGATAAAATCTCATCAATTCTTCAAGCATCAAGAGGTGATTTCTTCTCTCCATGATCAATCATGAACTCTTCTTCATTAATTTTGTAAGATCTAGCCATGAATCATCATGTTCTTCATCATATTCAAAGTTCATGATACAATCTTCAAAAATTCATAGACAATTGTAGCCAAATCCATTTGACTTGAATCCAATTTCTATGAACTCATCTTGATGTCTATATTCATCATCTAGAAGCATGAATCCAAAAGAAATTTCTTGTCTATTTTTCTAATCAAGGACAAAACCTATGTGGTTGAGTGTAAATGGGTTTTACTTCAATTTTTGATTTATTATTCATGATTTCATCTCTTAAACCATGACAGGTATTGAATCTAAGTGGTTGAGAGAATCGAATCAAACCCTAACCTATTTTTCTTCAAGAGGACCGAAACCCTAATTTCTTGTAGTAAATGAATTTTGATTCACTTTTTTGTTTTGTGACACTTGAATTCATCTCTATACTAGGTATGTTTGTTGAATCCAAAGAGATGAAAATCAAGTGAAATTTCTAACCCAACTTTAGTGTCAAGGCCGAAACCCTAACTCATGGAGTTAGATGAGTTTTGTTCAATGTTCTTGGCTTATGATCATTATTTTAGTCTTTTTAATGACTAAGGATTATTGATCCAAAAGATTGTGAAATTTTGACATCCCTAGCCTAATTAATGTAACACCCTGTATTTTACTGTTTTAAATAACAGTAATACATATAAATATGTTTATAAATTTATTTGAGTTTTATAAAATTATTTTAAATAAACGGAGGTTATTACTCAATCCTACTTGACCGTAGGAAGCTACGATTAAAATTTAGGTTGGAAAGTCAGGCGAAACCCGGCCCGCGAATTCCATTGACAGTATAATTATACTGCTCAAAAGACCTAATTTTAATTCGTGAACGAAATACTTAAGTTTAGTATTTTATTTTCTATGATTCTGTATTTTTAGAATTATTTTCAGAAAAAATAAAATAATTTACGTATTATGGGCGGAAAGCGTAATCGGGTAGACGACGGAAGGGAAATTAGAGTTTCTAAGAGTGGATAGAGGGTTTATCTTAGGATTTTGAGATGACTCAAGGGGATGAATCATATTTTTAAGTCTAAAAGGTTTTTCAGGGTTAAATAGAAAATTTAGAAATTTTACGGTTAAGTCCCTGAACTTTCTGTAAATTACCCTTTTGTCCCTAAATTAGTTTTTTTCATTTTTCCAAGTGGATTGGGCTAGAATCCTTGTTTCTAACCTTAAATGGTCGTGGCTTAGAAGCCCAAACTTTTATAGTTCATAGTTTGAGTTCAAAAAGCCATTAAAGTTTCCTTAAGTTTCCTATCTTAAGCTTAATGCTTAAATCTTCAAGTGGGCCCCACAAAAATGAAACCAAGCCCAAATTGAGCAAGCCCATGCGCAAGCCCATGAGGGAGAAGGGGCTGCCCTCATAATTCTTAGATGATCCAAGAATTTTCTAGAATGTTCTCCATTCTTCTACTTTGTTCTTTAAGCTTCAACAATCTTCTTCAACAATCTTCTTCAACAAATCTTCTTCAACAAGTTAGGTTTTCCCTAAAATATCTATGACACCAAAATCAGCCAACAAAGTCAAGATAAGTTAGCATTTAATGTGGCAAAATCATCATCATGACACTTTCTTGACAATTTGCAAACTAGTCCTTCAACTTTTGGAATCTTTGCAAATTGGTCCCTAGAACTTAATTGCATTTGAATCCTTTAGCAAGACAACTCATCATCATCTAGAACCTTCCCATAATGGCGCCACTATCACTATAAATACCATACTCTCACTTTTCACTTAGTTTCTTTTGCCATTTGTGTTCAAAACCCTAAGTTCATAAGTTCTTAAGTGAGTGATTTGTGAAGCAAGTATCTTGGATTTCCTTTGTCATTGATCTTCAAGAGGTAAATTCAAATCTTCATTCTTAATCATGCCTATGTTCTTTAACAAGTTTCTTGATTCAAGGCTTATATCATAGTTGTTCATCACTTTTAAGTTTCTAGATCTAGAACTTTGAAAATTCATAACTAATTCTAGAAAAATCCTTTTGACATGAAACCAATTGCTATGATCTTATAATCATCCCTATTTTCATCATCTAGAAGCATAAGATCATGAGAAATTTCTTTCCTTGATTTCTGGTCATGGCCGAATCTAGGTCAATATCATGTTCCTAGGTTTTGTTTCATTTTCATGTCTTGATTCATGATTCAATCTTCAAATATCTTGATAGTTCTTGTATCCAAGCATATAGAAGATCAAAAATCAAACTCTAACCTAGTGATTTCATCAAGGCCGAAACCCTAGTTCTTGGAACTAGATGAGTTTTGTTCAAAGTTTTCATTAATGATCTTGTTAATCAAGCTATTAGTATGTATGCTTAATAAATCCAAGTTGGTTTATTAAACTAAGAACCCTAACCCTATGAACATGTTGAGGCCGAATCCTTGTATAAAAGAGATAGGAAGTTTTGGGTTTCAACTTTAGTTGTTTAGTCACTAATCCATGATTTAGGTTAATCAAGGATCATTAATCTATGACTTAATCATGATTAGGAATTTTAAGGATTTTGAACCCTAAAAGTCAGCCCTTGGCCGAAACCCTAACCCTAAAGGTTATAGGATTTTGTTTCAAATTTTAGTCATGTAATAAGTAATCTATGATAGTTAAGACTCTAGTAATTAGGATCCAAAAGATGACATTAAGAAGATAATCCTAAACCTATTTCTAAGTCTTGGCCGAACCTAGCCCTAAAGTGTCATAGATGGATGTTAGTTGATTAATTATAGTTATGTTATTTGGATGAAGGTGGTTGTGTTAATTCGTGGCGGGATAACGAGGATCGTCGTGTACGTGTTCCGGTGCTAGCTCAGGTGGGGAAAAGAATCAACCTATCGTCGGAATCGATAATTAGTAGATTATAGGATAATTGTGTAGGGCGACCTAAACCCTACTAGTAGTTGAGTAATCGACAAGACCAAAATCATATTGGAAACCTTTTCTGTAAAACCAATGGTGATTTGGGGATTGTAGGTTTATCGACATTAGGATGATTTTATCTTATCTAAGGTTGATTGAATTTATTATTATTATTTCATTGCTTATGTGATATTTTGTGGTATTTGAATTATTTTCTGATATTGTGTTATGCATGATCTGCCTGGTTTTTAATATTGTGCTTAGCTGATTTTTAAGTAAGGATATGTGTTGTTCGGGAGATAATTGTTTGGGTGAGAGAATAAAGGTGATTTAGAGGTGCCTAGCCTAATTAAGTGGTTTTATCTAAGAGGAAAAAGGTGTTGAGACTTTGATGGAAGGTTGAGGCACTAGGTTGTTATTGATTTAAATTAGGGAGATTCATTTATCGAGGTATTGTTAGTCACAGCCGTGTGAGTGGAACACACGAGGTCAGGATATCCTATTTTGG
This sequence comes from Sophora flavescens, assembly GCA_030762895.1. Lineage (NCBI taxonomy): Eukaryota > Viridiplantae > Streptophyta > Magnoliopsida > Fabales > Fabaceae > Sophora > Sophora flavescens. Next base: position 61,735,966 of record CM061068.1, on the reverse strand, counting down.
GGATATCGGATATTGCGGGTGAGTGCCCTATGGATGTGGATGTCGAGGTAGACTACCGTAATACTCTTTAGTTCTTGACGAGTTCGCATGTTCTTGGCACTGGACCGTTATGGAATGATATTCCTTGACGAGTTCGTATGTTCTTGGCACTGGACCGTTATGGAAGGATGTTCCTTTACGAGTTCGAATGTTCTTGGCACTGGACCGTTATGGAAGGATGTTCCTTGACGAGTTCGTATATTAATGGCACTGGACCGTTATAGAAGGATGTTCCTTGACGAGTTCGAATGTTCTTGGCACTGGACCGTTATTGAAGGATGTTCCTTGACGAGTTCGAATGTTCTTGGCACTGGACCGTTATGGAAGGATGTTCCTTGACGAGTTCGTATGTTATTGGCACTGGACCATTTTAGACTAATACGTGTTTAGTCTTTGATGCGTTCGAAAGTTATTGGTACTGGACCGTTCTGGACTACTGACTAATATGACAGGAGTGAAGATGGCCACATCAGTATAAAGTTTTAGTTGCATGGGTTGAGGGTAGAGGATGATATAGTGAATTGAGGATGATTGTTGATTTTGAGTGATGTGTGTCTGTGACAATTAGGGTATAATTTAATATTACTCTTTTCCGCTTTTTGATGATAGAACTGTTTCTTATTCCCTATATCTTTATGTGTGTTGTATTTTATTTCTGATGTGATCGTACGAGAAGACCCGATGGAGGAACCAATTGCTGAGGAGTTAGATGGAACTCCGTATGAACCGGATGCTGGAGGTCGAGCTGTGATCTAGAGCGATTAGAGTATAGACATGATGGCCAGTGTGTCTAAGGAGTATTTATATTTCCGCTAAGTATGTATGTAGTGAAGTCTATACCTGTGAGGGATCCTACTGAGAGGGTACCCTTAACAGTGTTTTGGTTTTGTAATAAATAAGCATGTGTGTAATTACATATTATAACTTTGGTGTGTTTTATATTTGTAGAAGTTATATGATCATTAAATAAGTTTTAAATTTTCACATATTTTCAATAGTAAGTGCGCGATTAAGTAAATAAATCTTAAGGTTTTAATGTAATAATACAATGGGGCACAACGGGGTGTCTCAATTAACCTATGAAGGCCGAAACTTAGCCATAGGGATTAAATGGATTGTGTTGTTTCATTTGTTGATTTGGATTTAATTTGTTGTGAAGGATAAATCGTTGTTAATTATCCTGAGTGTGCGAAGGAAACGAAGATCGAATCGTAAAATCGTTTGTGAAACATGTTATTTTTAGAGTTGTCTGTAAATTATATGTGGTGATTTCCTGTGATTTTAAATTGTTTATTGTTGAATTTGTTATATGTTTTGTTTGTGATATGTTGATTTACATGATTATAATTGAAGTGTGAAATTATAATTGTGATGCATGCCATAATTAATTTTGATGTATGTCATGCTATATTATGGTGAAATTATCTACTGTTGAGTGATGGATTGAGAAACCTGACATTGGTTAGTGTTTAAATTAATTTGAGGATAAAAGCTTGATAAGCTTAAATAATTAATCAAAAAGATTAATTTGTGGAAATTTGAGGAAAAGTGAAAAAATATTATTTTAATAATATTTTTGGTGAAAGATTTGTCAATAAGTGACAGTGAGAGCGGAACTGTGAAAAAATTTCACAGGCGTTAGTTTTTCCAAAATAAATTTAATTATATTATAAAACGTTATTTAAAGTGATTAAGTTATCAAAATAGTGTAATATTGATGTCGGAATAATTATTTACAACAGAAAAGTCATTTTGAGTTATGAAAGGATTTCTACGGCATAAGTTTTGGAAAAACAGTTTTTATTTTGTTGCAAATTTATTGAGAAAGGACTTTCAAGAAGTTGATGTTTTTATGAGAATGATTTTTAAGGATGAAGTAATTAGGGGAAAAGGATTTTTTTTTACGATTTTACATTTTATAAACGTTTTCAACAGAAAAGAATTTCTGTAAAGGAATTTTATTCAGTGAAATTATTCCGTTAAACTTGGATAAGTTTTCAGAGGTTTTGGTTTGTATTTGTTATTTCACTGAACGAAATGTTTTAAAGAAGACAAATGAAGCGAGTGACCGAGGCGTCGGGGCTTTAGTGTTTTGTTGACACGTAGATCAGGGATCTGTGTCATTGGATTGAGTATCCTACAAAGGTTTTGTGGACTGAGTGTCCTAAGTTTGATGTGGAGAATGTGAATTCCATATCCGCGAGCCTAAGACTGGTGCAGCAGTTTAGGGCTTTGCGATTGAGCACTCGGACCGTGTGTCATGTGTTGAGTTTAAAACATACAAACTGTGTGTTCTATGTTTGTTTAAAGTGGAAAAGTCTTAATATAAAATTAAGCATGGCCGTGAGCTTTGAGCTTCGACGAGGAAAGATGAACAAAAAGACAAATGACGAGAATAAATGTTTTACATGCATTATTTGGAAGACGTGCCTGAGTTACCATGTGTATGACTACAACAGTAGTTGAATAGTTGTGACAAGGGTTCGTATGACTAAGCTGCAATAGCTGTTTGAGTGGCTATCATACGAAATCAGATAATATTTATATGCATAACTACAATAGCTATTTGAGTGGTTATGTATATGTGTACAACTACAATAGCTGTTTGAGTGGTTATCACAGATAGGTCGTGTGAACAGTTGCAATAGTTGTTTGAGCAATGGTCACATGAGGTTGAGATGGATTATCCGACAATGTAACCTGTGTACAACTGCAATAGCTGTTTGAGTGGTTGTCACAGAGGGGTCGTGTGAACAGTTGCAATAGCTGTTTGAGCAATGGTCACATGAGGTTGAGATGAACGTGCTTCTGAGCCCGATCCTCTCATTCGAAAGAAGTTGGGATCTCCAGAGATTAGGTATTAAATTAGAACCTGAATATTGAAGTGTCATGCATTTTTATAAAATGGCGATGACTGTCGGGTGTGAAACCCTTTTGGTAGAATTATTCTGCTATTTGGATAATTTTTGGATGTTGTGAATACCTGGTATATGCTGTTTGTGTGTCACGCATGTGGTTGTCTTATCAAAACTCATATATTTGTATCTCACCCTTGCATATTTGTTTGTTGTTTCCTCTACTGTGTGGAATATATATCTGAGTATAGATGAACTCCGAGGAAACGAATCTGTCGTACTCAAGGATCATATCCTTGATCTGTGTGAATGCCGACGATGGAGAGGCTTGGGTGATCAATACAGGAGCCAGGAGTACTACTTACACAGGACCAGCTTGTACCATTGAGGGTTATAATTCAGGACCTACATCATGTACGTATCAGATGTTGACGGTGAAATAGGCAACTATAAACACGAGAAGGGGGGTTGAATTGTGTTTATCATAATTTAAACAAAGTTGAAAACTTTTCGGATACAGAAGCTTGGTTCAGACGAGTGGAAAGATATAGGACAGACAGGTGACCTGTCTCATGAAATTTTAACAGTGACTTAGGCAAACACACCACTTGATAAAAGGATAAGAAAACTAAAGCAACTAAAGAGTTTTTAAGTAAAGAGAGATTGACACAGTTATTTATCTTGGTTCACTCTTCAAAGCAAAGAGCTAGTCCAGTCCTTGGTAGTACCAAGTTTTATCCACTATAATCGACCGAGTTTCTGAGACTCCAAGTATTGTTTGCACACCTAGCCTCTTTAGGCTCCAATACAAGTATTCTTTGCACACCTAGCCTCTTCAGGCTCACTTAGATTTGTTTGAGAAATTTGGTTTGCAATAAATACAACTTCAGACAGACAGATCTTTCACTAACACTCAGAGAGTGGTTTAAATGTAAAGCTTAGGAAAGCCTGCGTAATAACTTCAAATGATTGAAGAATACAGAATGAAAGAATGAAGATATTAATGCGCAGAGTAATGGCTCTTTTAAATGCTATGAGTGTTGTCTCTTCATCTTCAATGACTTCTGTATTTATAGTCTTCAAGCATTTAAGATTCGTTAGAGACATTCCTTCAGATGTTGGCTTCAAGCAGAACTTTATTAAATGCAATAGAGTCGTTATGGGCAGCCATTAATGCAATAGGAACGTTGGTTGTACTCTAACTTGTAGGGTCATGGCTTTATGCATCGTGAATCAGCCATATCAGAGTTTTGCAGAGAGCTTTTTGTACTTTGCTGAGTAGAATTCCCTTTTTGTGTAAAGACCAGAGGTACTAGGGAATAAAGCACGTTGGAAGAATTCTTTAACTGGTCTTTGGTTCTGATATCCTAGGTTGCTTGAGAGAGTGACTTCTGATTTTTCTTGATAAGAGTGAGACCAAATAGGAGAGAAGGCTTCGAGTCTCTTTCTGATAGGACAGCTCACAAAAGCTTGTTAGGTCCTTGGTTCTTCAACGAGTAACCTCATACGAGTGTAGGAACTCGTGGAGAGACAGGTTGAAAACGTCTCTTGAAAGAAGTCAATAACCCTAGTCAGCAGACAGGTTGACTTTTGCTTATCTAGACAAGTAGTCATCTATATGAGCAGACAGATGGTTCTTACTATTTTGATCCGCATACTAGATAGACAGGTTAGCAACCAATATGACGGTTAATTAAATCATTAACCAATGTTTAGTTCTCATCAAAACTTTAGGGAAATGCACATCAGATATTTTATAGACTTAACAATCTCCCCCTTTTTGATAATGACAAACATTGTGATGATTTAATGAACCTCAAAAAATATCAACAAATGAAAGTGTCATATATCAGACAGGTTTAAATTTTCTTAATCAGACGGGCTTGATCATATGCTCTAGTTAACTTAGTCACACATATATTTGACTTGTTTTACTTTGAAATTATCAGAGTAATCTTACGTGCGATTTATCAGAGCAATTATAGCAACTATCAGAACATACTTTGATCATATCATGTTCATATATTATTTTCTTATTAAGATCATCTCATATATCACATTTCTCCCATTCTCCCCCTTTTGTCAACATCAAAAAGGAATAAACTTTGAAAGCATTAAAGAAATAAAGGAGAAATTTATTTTATTCATCATGAACGTTTACAAGTACAAGGTAGTCTATATACAAAGAAACCAAAAACTACCTAGATTGACTAATTAACAAAAATAAAGCAGCAACCCCTTGCTCTAAGAGCAGCCTAGCTCGCCTTTCTTCATCTAGCTGTCTTCTTAA
>CM061068.1:61634929-61730282 GCA_030762895.1 Sophora flavescens | reverse complement strand
TAGTCCCTGATTGAGTACATCCACGTTTTGCATCGTATGTCCACAGCTCGAGGTTGCGAGGACCCAGCCTTTGTGGCTCACGAACCCAGATGTCCCTAATAGACCACTTTTTTCGTTCATTCTTTCTTTGTCGAGGATCAAAGTTCACGACTATTCTTACTTAGGCATCAAGCTCATTCATTCCTAACACAGGACACGTAGTCCACGTACTTACTTATAGGAACACTAGCCTGACGTCTCGACCATCTAGGTCCTCACTTTTCTTTATTCAACATCATTTTCATTATGTGAAAAACAAATACCAAAACAAAATTCCGAAACTTATCCAAGTTTATCGGAAATATTTTCACTGATTTAAAATCCTTTTGTAGAAAATATTTTCTGCTGAAAGTCGTTTATAAAAAGTTAAATCATAACGAATTTATTTTTTTTCCCTCAGATTTACTAACTTTTGAAATTTCTTTTCCAAACACACATCAAGTCCTTGACAATCAATTCTAACACATTTTTCTCCAAAACAATAAAACTATTTGTCATAGTCTCGTTGTAAATCACTTTTTCTAAATTATTTTTCGTTTAGAATAAAATTGTTTGTGAATAAAATGGTTTTTCTTTTTCCAAAAAGTTTTTCACCATCCACATTAAAATTATTTACTCTTTCACCCAAATTTCATTTAATATTATTATTTTCATCATTTTCTTCCACTTCCATAAATCAAAACACTTAAGTTTCTCCTCAAACTTTTTTAAAGTTTCATCCTTAATTACAAGTGACCACTGATCACTGTCAGTCTTTCAGTCAATCACATCAAACAAAAGTTAATCCATACATCACAGTTATCCATACATCACAGATTATGACATGTTTTCACAGATGACATTTAAAAATCACATAACCAAATAAGTAAGATTAAATCAAACACCATAGAAATACTCTGAATAAATACACAGACAACTCACAGATAGCATGTAGCTATCAAAAACCCCTTAGGTAAACTCCCATTACCTCTTGAAGATTAACTTTTCCTTGATTGCCAACACCTCAACGTTTCTCTTCTTCCATCAAACACTAATCACTACACTAGTAACAACTCTAACCTTCAACAAATAATTAAAAACAAGTTAAAATTGAAACAAAATCCATCTAATCTCTAGGGTTAGGGTTCGGCCAACACCCAGAAAATAGGTTAGGGTTTTCAAATTCCTTCAGTCTCTTGGATACATGACCCTAGTGCTATAGATTGAAGATAAAAATTGTCATGAAACACTAATACAAGTTAAAGGATGATAAAATTTATTCTTGAAACACTAAGAAAAATTGTTATACTTTAAACATTTTCATCCTATGATTTTCTAGAATTAAATGAAGAAAATCAATGAAAATGGAAAAATGGTGTTCGTGACAAGAATGAATTAAAATGAATGAAGAGGAAGACAACCATGATCATAAGCAATAAGGGTTTACCTGTTAGATGATGAAAGGAATGAAGAAAACGATTAATTTGGTAAGATCGACAATGGAGGTTTTTGGGTTTTGTTGTATGTTCTTGGTGAAGGATGAAAAAAAATGACTAAGTGTAGGGGTGGGTGAGACACCCCGTTGTGCCCTGTTGTTTCCTTAATTATTTATTTAAACTTACTCCTGTTCTTAACGTTAACATAACCTGAAAATACGAAGAAATTAAAAACTTAAACACCACACATACACTTCTGAAAGTTAAACACACCATTGGTATATTATATAAACACACTCATATTTATCCATTACAATCCAAAACACTGTTTACGGTATCCTATCAGTAGGATCCCTCACATGCACTTAATTATACAAACTGTTTATAATTAGCGAAAATAAAACGTCTTATAAGAATCACTGGCCCTAAACTCACTACACTATATCTTTAGAATCCACAGCTCGTCCTCAGCATCCGATTCATTTGGAGTTCCATCCAACTCCTCAGCATTGGGTTCCTCCATAGAGTCTTCTAATGGAATAAAGTGGACATACACCAAAATACATAAATAGGGAGATAAGAAACAATTCTATCATCATAAGCGGAAAAGAATCATAGCACATAAATGTAATAACAGTCAGAGACACGCATCACCATAACTAACAATAATCCTTCATTTGTGATATTATCCTCTACCCTTAATCTCATGCAACTAAACCTTTTATGCTGATGTGGCCAACTCTACTCCTGTCACTTTAGTCAGTAGTCCCGATGGTCCGGTGTCAATATGGAATAGTGCATTCAGCACAGTGTGCATCACTATTCCCCCACCAGAAATAGCACAATAAGCACAGAATACATAGTACCTCTATCATTGATAGGATATTCAGAACAACATGTTAAAGACTAAAAGATCATTACGGTAGTCTACCTCGGCATCAACATCCGTAGGGCACTCACCCGCAATATCCGGTATCCAACATAGGATATCCTGACCTCGTGTGTTCCACTCACACGGTTGTGAACAAACATGCATATATATGAATCTCACTGACTAGCATCGGATACTACCTAGTGCCTCAACCCTCCATCACAATCTCAACACACATTCCATGTCACATCTCATCTATTAAACACTTTAATTAGGCTAGGCACCTCTAAGTTACATTCATTCTCTCACCCACATAAATATCTCCCGAATAATACATATCCTTGCCTAAAAGTAGACTAATCATGTTATTAAACCAGGCAGGTCATACATAATACACTAATAGTAAAATATTCATACAAAATAAAATGTGACACACAGTAGATTGCCTCAACCAGCGCATCATAAATAGTTCAATAATAATAAAGTCAGACATCATCGAATATTCTAAAATTATCCTAACGGAGATAAACCTACAATCCCCAAATCATCATTGGAACTACGATTTTGGTATTGTCGATTACTCGACCACTAGTAGGATTTAGGTCACCCTACACCATTATTATAAATTATATACTACTTATATGTTCCGACGATGGAATGGTTATTTCTCCCACCTGAACATATCTCCGGATTCAAGAACTTTCCAATCCTCGTTACTACACCACAGTTATCAGTTAACCTTCAACCATATCACATAAAAAATAAATTAATCAAACAAAATCCACCTAGAGTCACAAGGACTGGGGTTCAACCAACATATCAAAAATAGGCTTGGGTTATTTTCTCAACTCCATCTTTTGGATCCTAGTTACTAGAGTGTTAACTACCATAGATAAATTGTTACGAGTCAAAAATATGAAACAAAATCCTCTAACCACTTGATAAGGGTTTCGGCCATAAAGAGTAAAATAGGCTACAAATTCCTTTTGCTCACATACTCTTGGATCTAGAACCTACACACCTTAAAGATTGAAGAAAACACATTTTGCCTACATGAACATAGATTCGGCCAACATAGTAAAATAGGGCTAGGAGTTTCTTTTGATATCAAACTTCTAGATATAACAACTAGAGGTATTAGAGAGGTAAGATCAAGTGTCATCTTTTAAAACTTGAACAAAACTTCATTTGTCTAAACATACATAGTTTCAACCATGTAGAGAAAAATAGGACGGAAAATTCTTTTTCTTCCATGCTCTTAGTAATCAAAGTAGAAGCCATGTAGAGTTCATAGAAATTGATCTCGCATTAAAATGATTTTTCTATGATTTTTTAGAATTATTTGATAATCTAGATCTAGGAATCGGAATTTGTAAAAACTTGATGAAAATGGAAGTTTGATGGATGATTAATGAATCTAAGAGGATGAGGAATATGATCCTCACCTTGAAATGAAGAATTTTGTTGAAGAACTTGAAGAGAGATGAAGAACTTAGTGTAACACCCTTTTTTCGTGTGCTTAATTATTAGTAAATGCATGCTTTAATGTATTTAATTGTGATAAAATCCAGAGGATGATTTTATTTTAAATAAAATCATTTTCTTGTGTTATTTTACTGTATGAAGTCACAGTAAAATTTTCAGTATAAAATTTGAGGCAAAGCCGTGCAGGTTTTCAAAGCCGAAGACGAGTTTCTCGAGCTAGAGACCTAATATTGACTCGTGAACGAGACGATTAGTGTTTTTTTATGTTTTGTGTGGGTTTGGAGTGTTTTGAGAAATCTTGTTCGGGGTCGAATTTCCGAGTATTACCAGGCGAATCGTCGGGAAATACGATCGGGAAATTCATCTGATGCATGTTGGAGCAGAGCAAAAATGGAGTAGATTGACTGATGTGAAGGCTATGACATAGGCATGTCCATGGCCATACCTCCCTTACACCAATCAAGTCAAATCACCATACTTTCTTACACACACCTTACCTACACCATACCTCCTTTCTTCTCAACCAAGTCAAGCTCTTCTCTCCCCTCCAATCTGCCCGAAAACTGACGCCCTCCCCCTCTCTTTTCCTTCTTCTATTTAAGTTTCAAAGTGTAACCATTTCACACTTTTGCTTCCTTTCACAAAAACACTTTTTACAACTATTCATCTTCTTCTTCACACAACTAAAGGTACCATTTTTACTAACTTTTTCAAGTTGTGTCCTTCATCAAAGTTTTTCATATTGGTAAGGGTAATGTCCCTATACCATTTGTTTTTCAAGTTTTGGCTTTATTTTCATAGTTGATGTTTTGAGTTCATAATATGCTTTTAAACTTCAAAAAATTCTCAAAAATTGTAGAAAACTCCGATTGAGGTGAAACCAATTTCTATATTCTTATTTTTACTTCCTCTACAACATACTAAAATCTTGTGGAAAACAAAAATCTCGAACACCATTTTCTGTACTGGACAGAATCTATGTCTTTTGTGCCATATGAGTTTTGTTTCATCTTTGCTTGGTTAAGCTTGTGTTTGAGTGTTATTCCAACATGATCATGACCAAGAGCTCCTATGTACATAAGGATGCTAGGTTTAAGTGATTGGAAAAGTTCAGAAACTTTTATGTATTTTCATGAAAAAGTGAAAACTCTAAGTGTTTTGTTATATGTACTTTGAGGTTTTTCCAAAGTGATCATGGATTTGGGCTCCTTGATGTATAAGGATGCTAGATCCAAGAGATTGGAAAGTTTGAAAACCTCTAACCCTCATTTTTACTCAAGGCCGAATGGTATTGTTTGTGGCCTAGGGTATTTGATTTTTTCATTTTTCCAAAATGATCAAGGTTTTAGGCTCCTTACTAGGTATGGATGCTAACCTAAAGAGATTGGAAAATTTAGAACATCCTAACCTATTTTAGAGGATGAAAACCGAAACCCTAAGTTGATGACTTAGTGGGATTCTTGATTCAAACTTGTTAAACTTTTGGTGTTTAAGAACTCCTAGCACTTAAGGATCATAAATCCATAAGTTGCATGATTTTTGGAAACCTTAATCCAAAACCATTGTTGAAAACCGAACCTATGCCTTGTGGCTAGTGTTCTTTGATTAAAAATCTAACCTATGGTTTCATGTGTGTAACCTTAGATTAGATTCGCGGACGTTCGTGATCCTTAGTTTTCGTAGTTGGAACCCTTATCGTCTTTTGAGGTAAGAGGGGATTTCCGAAAGATGTTCAATAATTGTATGCATGTGTGTATTTGATTAATTGTTTACTTGACGGTTATTGAGTTACTGGATTAACTGAAATGCTATGCTATTATATGAAGTTGAACTGTATCGTTATATATGTTGAGATGTATAACTGTGATGAACTGTGATATTGGCATTGAACTGTGAATATATATATGTGTACATATCTTTGTTGTTGTTTGAAGTTTGCTAAGCCGGACGTGTGTCTGTGCTCAATCATTAATAAGGATTAAAAACCTTAATAAGCTTTGAAGATGAAAGGATGGGTGTTCTTTTCCAAAAAGCTTGAATGTTTAAAAGTACTTGTTTTATGTGACAATATAGTTTTAGTGATTTCTATAATGCAAGAGAAAAACCCTTTTCGAACTATGTGTTTTAAGTGAAAACTTTCGAAAATATTTTACAATATCCTATTGGGGATTTTCAAAGTTAAAAATGTTTCAAAAACGTTTTATAAAGGATTTTCAAAAGAAAATGTTTTCTCCCAAATGATTTAGAAACTTTCTGATAGCCAGCATAGGTTATCGAGGCTTTCGATTTCGAAAACTGTTTTCGTCAAATGAAAGATAAGTATTAAAAGAATAGGAATCTAGACGTGAGACCTCGCCTCTAGTTTTCCATGCTTAGCACGTGATCTTGGATCAGTGTTAATTCGGGACCGTAAAGTCCTATTCGTAATGTTATGGACTTCAAGTCCAATTCGCGGAATCGAGGACAGTTCGTTCTGATTTCCGTTGTTGTGGGCTATTGTCCTTAGCATGATAAGTAAAACATGACTAAAAGTATATTGATTTCCATTACCACAAACCTTGACAGCGGCCACGGTCTAGGTGTTGGGATTGAGCATTCGGACTGTGTGTCCTATGTTTCTAAGTTTTCAAGTGATGGGGAAATAATGTTAAGTCATTAGCTTTGAGCTTTGACAGTGAAATATTTACACAAAGAAAAACCTTAAAAGGAAAGTTTTTATTCATATGCATTTCCCCTGGCAGACGTGCCTTTGCTTATTGAGGATACCCATGGGGTATCTGAGAGTCAGTCACATTGCTAGCTGTTTCGTTAAGGGCATGTGGCGTTGTCTGACTAACAGGCCTGGCGCATCAGGATGCGGTGGCAACAGCCCGGTGGGCAGAGCTTGACCAACTCTATCTTCTCCAGTGATAACATGATGTTGTGATCTCATGAGATTAGGATAGAGCCTGATATTGAAGTGTCATGCACATTTTCGAAAACTGATTGTACGGGCTTGAGGACCCCTTGATATAACACTGTTATATTATGATGATTATGCATGCTTTAACTGTTGATCTGATTTCGTGTCGCATGTATCATGTATATGGTTGTTGTGGGATATATCTTATGACGGTATCTCACTCTTGCATGTCTGTATGTTCTTTTATTTTCCTCGTACCGGGTATGCGTATGCTTTAGATGGACCCTCTTGCCCCTCTTGTACCTGAGGTCACACGGACATAGACTTTTGACAAGGCCGACAGGATTGGGAATTGGAGGATGGACGCGAATGCGACACGGACATAGACTTTTGACAAGGCCAATCACTACTACTGAAGCTAATATACATGGAGAGCCTGTTAGGAGGATCCACTCGGTGGAATCCAGGAACGTGATTCTTCCACCGCCATGGTTGTACCTGAACACGCTACAGGAAGCCGATCTACTTCACCCTCACGTTGAGCCTGCCGAGCCAGAAGAGGAGGAACAGATGGAGGAAGATCCTGAAGAAGATCCCGAAGAGGATCCTGAGGAGGAGCCTCATGAGCTGGTAGACGACTGGTGGGATGAGGAGCTCGAGGCGGGTTATCACCCTTTGGATATTGAGGAGGAGGATGTCCCGTTGGATGACGGAGGAGAGGTGATTGACCCGGAGCCGGAGACTTCTTCTTGTGGGAGCGTTTGTGGCCACTCCGAGTGTCGTAGGCATTGGTAGTGGTTGGAGGCTTTGTTTTGAGTGGTCCGTTAGTCTTGGCTTTTGAGCTTTTCTTTTGAGTTTAGATTCCTAAATTCCCATTCCCAGTTGGTGTTTTATTTACCTTATCTTCTCAGTTATGTTTCAGTTATGTTTTCGTTTCTGTTGGCCATATTGATTAAGGTCGTGGTGTAATGTTAAAACCTAAGACCTTTCGAGGCAATATTATATGTATGTATCTGTTGTCGTTTTCAAGTTGTGAGTTTCTTTACCTTTTACTTCTTTTCTTTAAAGAAAAAAAAATTAAGTACCTTTTTGGTAACCTTGTGTATGTTGAATAATCTTTTTCCGAAAGCGACCAGCATTTAAACGAGCATTTTTCCGCAAAAAGGGTAACCATGTGATGACCAAGTTAGGGTGTCACATTAGTGGTATCAGAGCTAGTCTAGTCTTTCAGGAATGTCTGGGTTAGGTATGTTGTGTTGCTGTTGTGTTTTCTCTGATTGTGTGTTGTTTGAATTACTTCTTTTGAGGTAATGTGTGGTGACCGGCGGGTTCTCTCTTTCGGATTGTCATCTGACTGCTTGTGTGATCCAGGTCAGTATGAATCGGAGAGGTGCTCGTGGGCGTGGACGAGGCAATGGAGGAATGGACTTCGCTGCTCAAGCATCGGCTGATGTGGCTGCTGCTATAGCTCATCAAACGGCCAATGCTGCTGCACAAAATCAGCAAGAACAGCTGCGAGCGGAACAAGCTGCAGAGGGAAGGCATCTTGATGCGTTCAGACGTCAGAATCCATCTCAGTTCGATGGAGACGTGGATCCGATTAAGGCAGATCTCTGGATTCAAGAGTTGGAAAAGATTTTCGAGTTGGTACAAACTCCTGAAGAATCCAAGGTACCTTATTCGATGTTTCAGCTCGTGGGAGACGTCGAGTATTGGTGGAAGGGTACTAAGCAACTGATAGAGGCTGAACATCAAGTGATCACCTGGGGAGTATTCCGCGGCAAGTTTCTGGACAAGTACTTTCCCCAGAGTGCCCGAAAGGAGAAAGAACAAGAGTTCTTGAGGCTAAGTCAGAGAGATCTGACGGTGGGGGAGTATGCGGCAAAGTTCGAATCACTTGCCAAATACTTCCGCTTCTTTCAGAACAACCCCAGTGAATAGTGGAAGTGCGAACAGTTCGAAGCCGGTTTACGCTTTGAAATCAAGGAATCAGTGCTGCCCTTGGAAATTCGGAGTTTCCAAGCATTAGTGGAGAAGTGCCGGAAGATTGAGTTGATGCGCAAAGGAAGGGATAGCAGAGAAAGCGCAAGTGGACCAGTTCGTCATAAGGGTCAGAATCAAGGATATAATTTCAAATGGAAGCAGAACCAGAGGAAGCCATACCATCAAGCACCTAGCTACAATAACAATCATAAGCAACAAGCTCGTTCCAGTGTGTCAGGAACTGGAAGTGGAGGCCAGAGAAACAACGATCAAGGCCAAGGAAGGAGATGTTTCCGATGTGGGGATCCGAATCACTTCGCGAATGATTGCCCAAAGAAGGACTACAAGTGCAACAACTGTGACCGTATTGGGCATTTGGCAAAGGAGTGCCAAGCACCGAAGAGGGAGCAGTCATTCAACCTCACTAGAGCAAGCAAGCCAACCGCCAAGGGAAGAGTTTACACGATGAGTGGTGCGGAGGCATCGAACTCCAGTGATCTCGTGCAGGGTGAGTGTGACATTGATGGTAATCTCTTAATTGTACTGTTTGATTCTGGTGCAACCCATTCATTTATTTCGATGGATCGTGTGAAAACGTTGAACTTGCCTGTTTCTTCCTTATCTTATAATTTGATTGTTTCTACCCCAACTGCTAAACCTGTGACTGTTAATTATGTTTGCTTAAGCTGTCCTATCATTGTTCAGAATAGACATTTCCTTGTGGATTTGATCTGTTTGCCCCTAGTACAACTAGATGTGATCTTAGGCATGGATTGGTTATCTTCCAACCATATCCTAATAGACTGTGCTCAGAAAACCTTAGTCTTTAGGGATGAGATTTCTGGATTATTATCTTCTAGTCAGGTAAGAGTTTCTTTGAAAGAAGGGGCTCAAGTTTACGTGCTGCTGTGTTCCTCGGAGGTCAAGAGCGAGTTTGACTTAGAGTCGGTACCTGTCGTCCGAGAGTTTCCGGAAGTTTTTCCAGAGGATGTACCTGGATTGCCACCTGTTCGGGAGATTGAGTTCGCGATTGATCTAGTCCCAGGTGCTGGACCAATATCCATGGCACCGTATCGCATGTCACCATCGGAGTTAGAAACCTTGAAGGAGCAACTTGAGGAATTGATGAGGAAGGAGTTCATACGGCCTAGTGTGTCACCGTGGGGAGCTCCAGTCCTGTTAGTGAAAAAGAAAGATGGATCGGCCAGGCTATGTGTGGATTATCGCCAGTTGAATAAAGTCACGATCAAGAATCGATATCCTCTTCCAAGGATAGATGATCTCATGGATCAGTTGCGTGGCGCTGCAGTGTTTTCAAAGATAGATCTACGGTCAGGATACCACCAGATACGAGTGAAGGCAGAGGATGTTCCTAAGACAGCGTTTCGAACACGCTATGGGCATTATGAGTTTTTGGTGATGCC
Source organism: Sophora flavescens (assembly GCA_030762895.1). Taxonomy (NCBI): domain Eukaryota; kingdom Viridiplantae; phylum Streptophyta; class Magnoliopsida; order Fabales; family Fabaceae; genus Sophora; species Sophora flavescens. The sequence goes on along the minus strand of CM061068.1, from coordinate 61,720,163 downwards.
ATTCGGAGTGACCAATGCGCCAGCTATATTCATGGACTATATGAATAGGATCTTTCGTTCCTTTTTGGATCAGTTCGTAGTCGTCTTTATAGATGACATTCTGATCTATTCCCCGGATGAGGAGTCACATGCTAAACACCTTAGCATTGTTCTTCAGATCCTAAAAGAGAAGCAGCTGTATGCGAAGCCGGAGAAGTGTGAGTTTTGGTTGGATCAAGTTCAATTCTTAGGTCATGTGATATCTCGCGAAGGAATCGCTGTAGATCCGAAGAAGGTTGAGGCTATTTTGGAATGGGAAAGGCCAACAACGGCGACGGAGATTCGTAGCTTTGTGGGTTTGACTGGATACTATCGAAGGTTTATCGAAGGGTTTTCCAAGATAGTGGGACCTCTCACTCAGTTGACTCGTAAGGACCAAGCATTCGTTTGGACAGAAGCTTGTGAAAGGAATTTCCAAGAGTTGAAGCGTTGATTGACGACTTCACCTGTGTTGATTCTACCTAATCCCAGCCAAGGAACCTTTTGAGCTTTACTGTGACGCTTCACATCAAGGGTTGGGCTGTGTGCTGATGCAAAATCGGAAAGTTGTAGCTTATGCTTCGAGGCAGTTGAAGATTCACGAGAGAAACTATCTGACGCATGATTTGGAGTTAGCGGCTGTGGTCTTTGCTTTGAAGATATGGAGACATTACTTGTATGGGGCTACTTTTAATGTTTTCAGTGATCACAAGAGCCTGAAGTATCTGTTCAATCAGAAGGAATTGAATATGCGACAGAGACGTTGGTTAGAGTTTCTGAAGGATTACGACTTTCAACTACAGTATCACCCTGGGAAGGCGAATGTAGTGGCCGATGCGCTAAGAAGAAAGACGATTCACGCGTCAGTGATGATGGTTAGGGAGCAAGAATTGTTGGAACAATTTTGAGATCTGAGTTTGTCTGTTGAGGTTACGCCAGGAAGGCTGTGTCTGAACAAGATCACCGTGTCAAATGGATTGATGGAGCAGATAAAGGAGAAGCAAGAGACTGATCAGTATCTGCAGACTGAAAGGGATTTAGTACGACAAGGAGCATTGTCAGATTTTAGAGAAGGCACAGACGGGATCTTAAGGTTCGGTGAAAGAATCTGTGTGCCTGAGGATGTCGAGTTGAGAAAGCTGATCTTAGAAGAAGCTCATAAGAGTAAGTTGAGTATGCATCCAGGAGCTACCAAGATGTACCAAGATCTAAAGAAGTTATATTGGTGGTACGGGATGAAGAGAGATGTGATGGAATATGTTGCATCATGTTTGGTATGCCAGAAAGCCAAAGTAGAACATCGAGAGACTGCAGGAATGTTACAATCTTTAGATATTCCCGAATGGAAGTGGGACGGGATATCAATGGATTTCGTAACCAGTTTACCAAGAACTAGAAAAGGGTATGAGGCTATATGGGTAATTGTAGATCGACTGACCAAGTCAGCTCACTTTCTACCAGTCAACATGAAGTACCCGATAAAAAGGTTGACCCAGTTGTACATCGACGAGATTGTTAGGTTACACGGTATACCCTCGAGTATTATTTTGGATCGTGATCCGAGATTTACGTCAGAGTTCTGGAAGGGACTACAAAACTCTTTGGGAACAAAACTCAAATTGAGTTCTGCATATCACCCACAGACGGATGGACAATCGGAAAGGACAATCCAGTCGCTTGAAGACTTGCTTAGAGCCTGTGTTTTGGAGGATGCAGGGAGTTGGGATGAGTCATTACCGTTGATAGAGTTTACCTATAACAACAGTTTCCACTCAAGCATAGGAATGGCACCCTATGAAGCCCTATATGGTAGACGATGTAGAACACCTTTGTGTTGGTATCAGGATGGAGAAAGCCTATTGTTGGGACCAGAGCTGGTACAGCAGACGACCGAGAAAGTGAAGATGATCCAAGAGAAAATGCGAACTGCCCAAAGTAGACAGAAGAGTTATGCTGATAAGAGACGACGACCTCTAGAGTTTGAAGAAGGAGAACATGTGTTCTTGAGAGTCACGCCAACAACGGGGATTGGCAGGGTAATAAAATCCAGGAAGCTCACTCCCAAATTCATTGGACCCTACCAAATTCTTCGTCGCGTAGGTCCAGTAGCCTATAAAATATCTTTACCACCTTTTATTTCCAACATCCATGATGTCTTTCATGTTTCTCAGTTGAGAAAATATATTCCTGATCCATCAAACGTCATAAAACCAGATAATGTACAATTGAAAAAGAATCTGTCTTTCGTAACGTCACCAGTACGAATTGCGGATAAGATGACGAAGCAGCTCAGAGGTAAACAAATTCCTCTAGTCAAAGTTATCTGGAATGAAACAACCGGAGAAGCTACGTGGGAAGCTGAGGACAAGATGAAGATGCAATACCCTGAGTTATTTCAAGGTACGTAATCTCGAGGACGAGATTCTTTTTAGAGGGGTGGAGTTGTAACACCCTGTTTTTCGTGTGCTTAATTATTAGTAAATGCATGCTTTAATGTATTTAATTGTGATAAAATCTAGAGGATGATTTTATTTTAAATAAAATCATTTTCTTGTGTTATTTTACTGTATGAAGTCACAGTAAAATTTTCAGTATAAAATTGAATTGAAAGCGTGTCTGGGTTTTCAAAGCTAGTACGAGTTTACTGAGCTAGAGACCTAATATTAACTCGTGAACGAGACGATTAGTGTTTTTTTATGTTTTGTGTGGGTTTGGAGTGTTTTGAGAAATCTTGTTCGGGACCGAATTTCCGAGTATTACCCGGGCGAATCGTCGGGAAATACGATCGGGAAATTCATCTGATGCATGTTGGAGCAGAGCAAAAATGGAGTAGATTGACTGATGTGAAGGCTATGACATAGGCATGTCCATGGCCATACCTTCCTTACACCAATCAAGTCAAATCACCATACTTTCTTACACACACCTTACCTACACCATACCTCCTTTCTTCTCAACCAAGTCAAGCTCTTCTCTCCCCTCCAATCTGCCCGAAAACTGACGCCCTCCCCCTCTCTTTTCCTTCTTCTATTTAAGTTTCAAAGTGTAACCATTTCACACTTTTGCTTCCTTTCACAAAAACACTTTTTACAACTATTCATCTTCTTCTTCACACAACTAAAGGTACCATTTTTACTAAGTTTTTCAAGTTGTGTCCTTCATCAAAGTTTTTCATATTGGTAAGGGTAATGTCCCTATACCATTTGTTTTTCAAGTTTTGGCTTTATTTTCATAGTTGATGTTTTGAGTTCATAATATGCTTTTAAACTTCAAAAAATTCTCAAAAATTGTAGAAAACTCCGATTGAGGTGAAACCAATTTCTATATTCTTATTTTTACTTCCTCTACAACATACTAAAATCTTGTGGAAAACAAAAATCTCGAACACCATTTTCTGTACTGGACAGAATCTATGTCTTTTGTGCCATATGAGTTTTGTTTCATCTTTGCTTGGTTAAGCTTGTGTTTGAGTGTTATTCCAACATGATCATGACCAAGAGCTCCTATGTACATAAGTATGCTAGGTTTAAGTGATTGGAAAAGTTTAGAAACTTTTATGTATTTTCATGAAAAAGTGAAAACTCTAAGTGTTTTGTTATATGTACTTTGAGGTTTTTCCAAAGTGATCATGGATTCGGGCTCCTTGATGTATAAGGATGCTAGATCCAAGAGATTGGAAAGTTTGAAAACCTCTAACCCTCATTTTTACTCAAGGCCGAATGGTAGTGTTTGTGGCCTAGGGTATTTGATTTTTTCATTTTTCCAAAATGATCAAGGTTTTAGGCTCCTTACTAGGTATGGATACTAACCTAAAGAGATTGGAAAATTTAGAACATCCTAACCTATTTTAGAGGATGAAAACCGAAACCCTAAGTTGATGACTTAGTGGGATTCTTGATTCAAACTTGTTAAACTTTTGGTGTTTAAGAACTCCTAGCACTTAAGGATCATAAATCCATAAGTTGCATGATTTTTGGAAACCTTAATCCAAAACCATTGTTGAAAACCGAACCTATGCCTTGTGGCTAGTGTTCTTTGATTAAAAATCTAACCTATGGTTTCATGTGTGTAACCTTAGATTCGATTCTGCGCGGACATTCGTGATCCTTAGTTTTCGTAGTCGGAACCCTTATCGTCTTTTGAGGTAAGAGGGGATTTCCGAAAGATATTCAATAACTGTATGCATGTGTGTATTTGATTAATTGTTTACTTGATGGTTATTGAGTTACTGGATTAACTGAAATGTTATGCTATTATATGAAGTTGAACTGTATCGTTATATATGTTGAGATGTATAATAGTGATGAACTGTGATATTGGCATTGAACTGTGAATATATATATGTGTACATACTGCTGTTGTTGTTTGAAGTTTGCTAAGCCGGACGTGTGTCTGTGCTCAATCATTAATAAGGATTAAAAACCTTAATAAGCTTTGAAGATGAAAGGATGGGTGTTCTTTTCCAAAAAGCTTGAATGTTTAAAAGTACTTGTTTTATGTGACAATATAGTTTTAGTGATTTCTAGAATGCAAGAGAAAAACCCTTTTCGAACTATGTGTTTTAAGTGAAAACTTTCGAAAATATTTTACAATATCCTATTGGGGATTTTCAAAGTTAAAAGTGTTTCAAAAACGTTTTATACAGGATTTTCAAAAGAAAAGGTTTTCTCCCAAATGATTTAGAAACTTTCCGATAGCCAGCATAGGTTATCGAGGCTTTCGATTTCAAAAACTGTTTTCGTCAAATGAAAGATAAGTACTAAAAGAATAGGAATCTAGACGTGAGACGTCGCCTCTAGTTTTCCATGCTTAGCATGTGATCTTGGATCAGTGTTAATTCGGGACCGTAAAGTCCTATTCGTAATGTTATGGACTTCAAGTCCAATTCGCGGAATCGAGGACAGTTCGTTCTGATTTACATTGTTGTGGGCTATTGTCCTTAGCATGATAAGTAAAACATGACTAAAAGTATATTGATTTCCATTACCACAAACCTTGACTGCGGCCACGGCCTAGGTGTTGGGATTGAGCATTCAGACTGTGTCCTATGTTTATAAGTTTTCAAGTGATGGGGAAATAATGTTAAGTCATTAGCTTTGAGCTTTGACAGTGAAATATTTACACAAAGAAAAACCTTAAAAGGAAAGTTTTTATTCATATGCATTTCCCCCGGCAGACGTGCCTTTGCTTATTGAGGATACCCATGGGGTATCTGAGAGTCAGTCACATTGCTAGCTGTTTCGTTAAGGGCATGTGGCGTTGTCTGACCAAGAGGCCTGGTGCATCAGGATGCGGTGGCAACAGCCCGGTGGGCAGAGCTTGACCAACTCTATCTTCTCCAGTGATAACATGGTGTTGTGATCTCATGAGATTAGGATAGAGCCTGATATTGAAGTGTCATGCACATTTTCGAAGCGATTGTACGGGCTTGAGGACCCCTTGATATAACACTGTTATATTATGATGATTATGCATGCTTTAACTGTTGATCTGATTTCGTGTCGCATGTATCATGTATATGGTTGTTGTGGGATATATCTTATGACGGTGTCTCACTCTTGCATGTCTGTATGGTCTTTTATTTTCCTCGTACCGGGTATGCGTATGCTTTAGATGGACCCTCTTGCCCCTCTTGTACCTGAGGTCACACGGACAGAGACTTTTGACGAGGCCGACATGATTGGGAATTGGAGGATGGACGCGAATGAGACTACGGCGACGTACCGAGGGCTAATCACTACTACTGAAGCTAATATACATGGAGAGCCTGTTAGGAGGATCCACTCGGTGGAATCCAGGAACGTGATTCTTCCACCGCCATGGTTGTACCTGAACACGCTACAGGAAGCTGGTCTACTTCACCCTCACGTTGAGCCTGCCGAGCCAGAAGAGGAGGAACCGATGGAGGAAGATCCTGAAGAAGATCCCGAAGAGGATCCTGAGGAGGAGCCTCATGAGCTGGTAGACGACTGGTGGGATGAGGAGCTCGAGGCGGGTTATCACCCTTTGGATATTGAGGAGGAGGATGTCCCGTTGGATGACGGAGGAGAGGTGATTGACCCGGAGCCGGAGACTTCTTCTTGTGGGAGCGTTTGTGGCCACTCCGAGTGTCGTAGGCATTGGTAGTGGTTGGAGGCTTTGTTTTGAGTGGTCCGTTAGTCTTGGCTTTTGAGCTTTTCTTTTGAGTTTAGATTCCCAGATTCCCATTCCCAGTTGGTGTTTTATTTACCTTATCTTCTCAGTTATGTTTTAGTTATGTTTTCGTTTCTGTTGGCCATATTGATTAAGGCCGTGGTGTAATGTTAAAACCTAAGACCTTTCGAGGCAATATTAAATGTATGTATCTGTTGTCGTTTTCAAGTTGTGAGTTTCTTTACCTTTTACTTCTTTTCTTTAAAGAAAAAAAAAATAAGTACCTTTTTGGTAACCTTGTGTATGTTGAATAATCTTTTTCCGAAAGCGACCAGCATTTAAACGAGCATTTTTCCGCAAAAAGGGTAACCATGTGATGAGCAAGTTAGGGTGTCGCACTTAGCAAGAGAACTATTAAGTTCTTTATGTTTTGTGAAGAAATGACTTAGAATGTGAAATAGAAAGAAAATGAAATTTGTCTAAGTGTGGGAGTGGTGTGTGTGAGCCGTCTAGGTGAGGGAGTGAGTGAGAGGAAATTGTTTTGTTTAATTGCTTAAGAATGAACCATGGTTGAAATTAATTGACATAGGTTAATTTAGAAAATAATATAATACTTAACTAGGCTTAGTCTTCATCATTAGATAGGCAAAATTGTGTGGTGAATGAGTGAGGGAGGTGTTGGCCGAGTTTTGCACCGCAAAGGAGGAAGAAGAAGCCAACTTGTTCATGACTTGCCTTAATCATGGTTAACATTTGACAAGGATAGGTCAGGTTAAGGGTAATTTGGTCATTTCACCTAAAAGACATGATTACTTGCATTAAATGCTTCATAAATTCTTGGTGAGTCATGGTGGTGACTCATGTAACACCCTGTTTTTCCTATGATTTTTGTAGCGGTAAATACATATTTAAATGTGTTTATTTTAGATTAAACTCAGAGGATGGTTTTAATTAAACTAAAATCATTTTTTTGTGTTGTTATATCATATGAAGTCACGGTAAAAATTTCGGTTGAAAATTCAGACGGAAGCCGGTCTGCGTTTTCACTGCCGGTACAAGTTTACTGTGCAGAAAACCTAATTTTGACTCGTGAACGAAACAGTTAATGTTTTTATTATGTTTCCTTCAACTTTGGTTATTTTGAAAATTTTCGTTCAAAAATAAAATATAATATTTTATTCGGGTGAAAACGTCTGAAGAATTACGATCGAAAATGCAACCGGGTACAAAATGGAGCAGATTAGGGAACATAAAAGAAGTAGGGAGACATGATGGAAGAGGCTATGACACACTCCAAAAGTGTAGTCATCACACTTTTCAAATTATAATACTATTCTAATCCAAAAAGTTATTTCTCTCTCTTCTTCCATCCAATCAAGCATTAAACCACCAAGCTTGCTCAACAAGCCCTCCCTCTCTTCCCTTGGCCGTGGGCTCTCCCCCTTTATATATATATATATATATATATATATATATATATATATATATATATATATATATATATATATATATATATCCCTCTCATTTTCACTTCATCATCATCCTTCTTCAAACTCCATTAAAGTTTATATATATATATATATATATATATATATATATATATATCCCTCTCATTTTCACTTCATCATCTTCCTTCTTCAAACTCCATTAAAGTTTCATCTTCTTCTTTTCTTTTAAAAGTTCAAGCTCTTAAAGCTTTAGTTTTTATTCATCTTTTCTACTTGAGTTCTTCATTAAAGTTCTTCCCTATACTAAGGGTAATGCTCTCATATGAATCCTTTTTCAAGTTTCATCTTTTATTTCTTAGTTTACTTTATGTGTTCTTTATATGCTTTAAACTTCTAAAATCTCTCTAAAATGGTATAAAACTCCTTTTGAGTTGAAACCACTTTCTATAGTCTTGTATTAACTTATATTTTCACATACTAAGAGGTTGTGTAAAACAAAAATCTCTACCTATCTCTTCCAATGAAGGTCGAATGCTTGCATTTGTGACCTAGGAGGTTTTTGTTTCAACTTTTGGAATATGATCATGTGGTTGAGTTTCTAACTATCCATTGATCTTAAATCTATAAACCTTCGAAGGTTTGATAGATTGTTCCTATGATGGCCGAAAATATGTATAAGTAGGCCTAGGATATTATGTTTCAAATTTTCAAGTATGATCATGGATTTAGAACTCTTAATACCTTGTGATTCTAAAACTAAGAGTTATTGTTAAACAAAGAATATTTTCCTCATCATCCTATGATGGCCGAAACTTAGAGTTTAGGTGATAGGATGTTTGAGTTTTTATTTTTCCAAAATGATCATGGACTTGAGCTCCATAAGATATTTGAATGCTAAGTTTAAGAGATTGGAGAGTTTAAGGATTTCTAACTTTCATTGATTAGAAAGTTTAAATATTTCTAGCCTATAAATCATATGAAGGCAGAACCTAGAAGGTTATGGACCTAGGATACTTTGTTCTTATTTTTCCAAAATGATCATGGTTTTGAGCTCCTTAATACATATGGATGCTAAACCTAAGATATTGAAAAGTTTAGTGATTGATTGTTGATAAGTGTGATTTCACCTTACATTTCCTTGACATTTTGCAGGCATTTTCATATAGTTTAGGCATATTTAATTTGATTTTTTGTTAGTTTTTACCTTGGAACGGGTAAGGTGGTTTTGTGGTGCTTGTGTGCAGGAATTGAAGATTAAAATGCTCAGGATCGATTATGTTGGAGCTTGCATGAAGACGGAGCTTGAAAAACAAGAAAATGAGACAAACAGAACTGATCACGGCCTAGCCGTGATGGCCATCACGGCCATGATCGAGTAGAGCTAAAAAGAAAGAATGGAAAAGTCAGAGATGGTCACGGCCAGGCCGTGATGTCAATTGTAATACCCTACTTTTTTATTTTTCGATTTTTATTTTTTCAGTAAAAATATTTTCGCTGTATTAACTGGTATAAATGTATTTATTTATATTTTTATCCGAGTTCATGAAGATTGATTTTTATGAAATAAAAATCATATTCATACTCTATCTTAGGGTAGAAGCTTAGGAACGAAATGGTTTATATTTAAATCATATTTCCAACGATTTTGGTTAGTTTGAAAATTTTCAGTCGAAAATGAAATATTATGCTTTTACGCAGGCGTAAAACCCTAATCAGGAAACCGATGGAGTCGAAAACGGGACTACAGAGACCCGTCAAGAGATCGGGATAACGAGTCATACATGATGACTCATGTAGGATGAGTCACCAAGCATTTATGAGCATTAAATGCTAGTAATCATGACTTTTATGTGAAAAATACCAAAATACCCCCAAGCTTTCGCCGGTATTAACCAGACACATCTACGCACTCTTAACCACTCATTTTAAGTAGTTGTAAACCTCCCACATCTCCTCAATTTCGTGCATCCATATATACTCAACCATACCTATTTCATTTTGCTTTTGTTTCATTATTTTCCTCTCAAAAGCCGAAATCGGGTAAACGACAGAGCTGCGTACGAAATTTCCGGGAACCGCTAACGGATAAGATCGGTGACTCATTAGTGAGTCACTTTGTGTGGCCCAAAATCAGCCTCACCTCCATCAAATGTGAGCCACATATTTATTAACCATAGTTAAGCAAAGTAACCCTAGTTAAGTTAATTATTAACTATGGTTAAGCTTATATTAATTAAATAATCATAAAACCCATTAATCTAAAAGTTAATAACCAAACAAGGCATAAGATTACTCCTATATATACCCTCCATACCGTGGCCTCCCTCACCATTTCACTCATCTTCCTCATCTTCTTCATCTCCTTCATTTTGTCACCAATTACACTTAAACTCCATTTTCTTCTTCAAGAGCTCCAAGTGCTTCCATTGAAGAACTTGTCAAGATCATCATCTTTTCTCCATATTATTCATACACTCGAGGTAAAATGATCATCTCATCTCTTGTTTAAGCTTTTGTTCTTCATATGTCATAGTTTTCCATTTCTAGATCTAGAACTTGTAATAATTCTAGAAAATTGTAGAAAAATCATAAAAATGTGAAACCAATTTCTATAATCTAGATATAATCCCTACTTTCATTATCCAAAATCATGTGATCAAAATCATTTTCCTTCCTATTTATCTATTGAAGGCCGAATCTATATATATTTAGGCAAGGGAAGTTTTGTTCAATCTTTACAATATGACACTTGATCTTTACTCTTTAATACCTATAGTTGTTATAACTAGAAACTTGAAATCAAAAGAGAATTTCCTAGCCTATTTTACTAAGTAAGTCCGAAACTTAATTAAAAAGGAGATTAAATTATTAGGTTAATATTTCCAAGTTATGATAATTTATCTAAGCTATCTAAGACTATAGGGACTATAATCCAAAAGCTTGGAATGAGAATAGAATCCTAACCCTACTTTGAATTCGGAGGCCGAAACCTAGTTAGTTAGGTTAAGAGTGATTTTGTTGATTAATTATAGTTGTATTGTTTGGTTGAAGGAGAAACTGTTAAACTGTGGTGTGATAACGAGGATCGTCGAAGTCGGAATTCCGGTGCTAACTCAGGTGGGGGAAAGAATCAACCTATTGTCGGAATCGATAAGTAGTAGATTATATGATAATTGTGTAGGGTGACCTAAACCCTACTAGTAGTCGAGTAATCGACAAGACCAAAATCCCATTTGGAAACCTTTTCCGTAAAACCAATGGTGATTCGGGGATTATAGGTTTATCGACATTAAGTTAATTTTAAGTATTTGAGGATGTTTGATTTTATTTTATCAAATTTAATGTGATACGCTGGTTGAGGTATTCCATCTGCATGTGACGTATTATTGCGGTGTTTGAATATTTATGATATTGAGGATGTTCAGAGTCTGTCACGGCCATGATGGTTGTCATGGCCAGGCCGTGACAGGTTTTGTTTTGTAGAATTCTTGCATTTGATGTCTGTCACGGCCGTGACAGAGTCTGACTGTGTTATTTATTTGGTTGGACTATTATGATTTGGTTGTGATAAATTGCTTTATATGATATTGAGATATTGGAATATTTTCTGATGTTATGTTATGCATGATCTGCCTGGTTGTTAATATTGTGCTTAGATGATTTTTAAGTAGGGATATATGTGGTTCGAGAGATAGTTGTTTGTTTTGGGTGTGAGAATAACGGTGACTTAGAGATGCCTAATCTAGATTATGTATTTTAATGAAGTGTGGTGACCTAGAATACGTGTTGAGTTCTAGTGGAAGGTTAAGGCACTAGGAAGTTGTTAAAATGGGTTGGTGAGATTCAAGTATAGGTGTTGTTGTCCACAACCGTGTATTGGTAATATAATACACGTAAAAGGACATCTGTGTATTGGTAATATAATACACGTAAAAGGACATCTGTGTATTGGTAATATAATACACCGTGTATTGGTAATATAATACACGTAAAAAGACATCTGTGTATTGGTAATATAATACACGTAAAAGCACATCTGTGTATTGATAATATAATACACGTAAAAGGACATCTATGTATTGGTAATATAATACACCGTGTATTGATAATATAATACACGTTAAAGGACATCTGTGTATTGGTAATATAATACACGTAAAACACATATGTGTATTTGTAATATAATACACCGTGTATTGGTAATATAATACACGTAAAATCAAGAGTTCTCGCGAGACCACTTCCACCTTAGAAATAGGTGTGCAACTATGGTGGCTTTGAGTAGCCTGAGATTGAGGGTAGAGGATGATACTTGAGTTTGAGGATGTTTTGTTAGGTGTTGAATGATGTTATGTCTGTGACAGTTATTGTATAATTTACTATTACTCTTTTCCGCTTTTTGATGATAGAACCGTTTCTTATTCCCTATATCTTTCTGTGTGTTGTATTTTATTTCTGATGTGATCGTACGAGAAGACCCGATGGAGGAACCAATTGCTGAGGAGTTAGATGGAACTCCTTACGAACCAGATGCTGGAGGTCGAGCTGTGATTCATGGCGATTAGAGTATAGACAATATGGCCAGTGTGTCTAAGGAGTATTTATATTTCCGCTAAGTATGTCTGTAGTGAAGTTTATGCCCGTGAGGGATCTTACTGAGAGGGTACCCTCAACAGTGCTTTGGTATTGTCATAAATAAACAGGTGTGTATTTATATATATTTAACGTTGGTGTGTTTAAAATTTGAATAAGTTATATGATAATTAAATAAGTTTTTATTTTTACGTATTTTCAACGATAAGCACGCGATTAAGTAAATAAATATTAAGGTTTTAATGTAATAATACAATGGGGCACAACGGGGTGTCTCATCAATCACGGCCGTGACATGCCAACTGAACCAGACCCTCACAAGAAGAACAGATCACGGCTAGGCCGTGATGGTGGTCACGGCCGTGACAGACCAACCAGCGAAGCAATCTCCAAGACAGAACCCATCACGGCCTGGTCGTGACAGGCATCACGGTCGTGACGCGCAATATCTGGAATTTTAAAAACTGATTTGATCTGATTTTTGTAATTTCTTGGGATTCAAGTTACCCTACATTATAAATAGGCCTCTAGGGCTCGAAACTAGGCACTTTTTGGACTGCTACCTGATAAGCCTTTGGCTTATCTAGTTTTATAACTAGATGGACTGTGGTTTTTGTGCAAATTATTCGAGTTCAATCTCGTTTTCGCCCAAATTTGGCCTTGTTTCGTTCCTAAGTAGACTTTTACTCGTTTAGGTATTTTAGTAGTTTTTAGTCTATTTTGAATAGAATTACGCTTTTTGTGTCTTTTTATTGTTTCAGGTTAGAAGTGAAGCTCCGGGTGTCAAGGAAAGTCAAGAAACAGTGGAAATTGCCATTCTGAAGATACTCGCCCCGCGAGTGGATGCTCGCCTCGCGAGCTCGAAGATCAAAAAACAAAGAAACAGTCATACATTCTGTCTCGCCTCGCCATTCACATTTCGCCTCGCGATCATTCAAACTCAGGATGGAGCCAAAACTGAAATTCGCCTCGCGAGAGGCGCCTCGCCTCGCGAGATCCTAAAGACCCTGGAAGACAGAGACCATCACGGCCTAGCCGTGATGAAGGTCACGACTGTGACAGATTAAGGTTTGAAGACTCGCCCCGCGAATAAACTCTCGCCTCGCGAAAATCCAAATTGAAAGCGTGCCAAAACTAATGATTCGCCTCGCGAAACCCTGTTTGCCCCGCGAGCGGACGAGAAACAGAATCCCTATTTATAGGTTGTTTCAGATCAGAAGGTGGGAGAGTTTTTTGGAGAGCTTTGGATCCAGATCCGAATCCTAGTTTTTTTCCACTGTAGAGTAGCGTTTAGGCCAGATTTCTTTTCTCTTTGGAGCTGCATCTCCTCTTTTCTTTTTATTTTCTCATGGTGGTTATGTCGGATTGCTTGTCTATGAGCATGAGGAACTAATCCCCTCGTCTGAGGGAGCAATGAAGCCACCCATGGCAGTGTAGATTCAATGTGATGTATGTCTTTCTCCCTTGTTTCAATTTATGTTTTCCAATTCTGATTTGATTGCGTTGATCATATGTGTTGCGTGATTGACTAGTTAAACGTGTTGAGGCTGAGAGGCGATTCACGTTTTAGAACTTGAATTGGGATCATCGATCGAATATTACACGAGAGTGAGTTGGAGATCGGTGCAACCTTATAGGGAACAAGAATTAACAGAATTCGAGATTAGGATTATCAGACCTAGTAAGTAATTAATCCAATCTTCGAATACGTCCTAATGAGCACGACAGTGGATTTAGGAGAATTTGGGGGTCCCGGTTGACATTGTAAATGAACTTAGGGAGGGATTCATCATCACTTGGGTATGCATGTTGGGTAGGTGGATTTGTGACCTTGGACATTTTAAATTTCAGATTTTTAGTTAACTATTTTATTAGATTTGTTAATTGAATTTTTTATCCTAATCTTTCTCTCTCTCAACCACCTTCTGTAACTTGACCAAACGCATCGGATTTCCCGCGAATTAGTCGAATTGGTAGCCCAATCCCTGAGTTCGACCCCGGTAATTACTTACCGTGTTTATTTTATTACTTGCGACGACCCGGTACACTTGCCGGTGACTCAACAAGTTTTTGGCGCCGTTGCCGGGGATTGGCACACCCAATTTTCCTAATTTTAGGGAAGTTTGATTATTTGGTTAAGTTATTTTTATTTTTATCTTTATTTTTATTTTATTATTATCTCTCTCTACTTCTTTGATTCCACTTGGTCTTGCCTTGTTTTGTATGCGAGGTACATGAGGGAATGCTTCCGGGTTGCGAATATTGTAATGGAGACCATGACACTTGGAGCTGTCCTTTCTACTCCTCTCAAGAATGTGTGGACTCATGCCATAATTTCTGTGACAGCGTACCCCAGGACAACTATCAGAGTCAAAATCAGTATTGGGGTTATATAAGTAGAGACCATCCGGATTTCGTTTGGAGTAATGATGGCGGTGGTCTAGCCTGGCAACCACAACCTCAACAGAATTGGCAACCACAACCTTGGGAGTTGGCTCTGGAGAAGATGAATGCGGCAATGGAAAAGATGGTAATCAACACAGAGAAGGTGAATACGAAAGTTGACAAGTTGGCAACTCATACAGGGTTGGCACTTCAGAATTTAGAGATGCAGATTGCCCAGCTTGCAAAGCAACTAAATGAGCCTCTCCCAGACACTCTCCCAGGTGATACCGAGAACAACCCTAAGAACCAATGCGAAGCCATAACAACTAGAAGTGGTAGGGTGTTGGGATCTGATTGGGATGCAACTAGTTCTCAGGAAGTTGAGGAAGAACCACTACATGTTGAGGAAGAGCAACCTGAGGAAGAGGAGTTGACAAGTGACAAGGCACCGGAGCAAGGGGGTAGAGATCAAAATGCAGATAAAGTGGTAGAGGATTTCACCATGCTTGCCAAGCAACCTGAAATTACTGCATTAGATAACTATGTTGGCTTACATGCATGTGTGGACATTGGTAAGTTAGACCCTCCCACTTGTCTGGCACACTTCCTCGAGAAAACACCATTTGACCCGAGAGGAAGTTAGTTCATAATTACAGAGGTCAATGGAGTTTTCACACTCAGACTAGATGGAAATATGGATAGAGTCATATTGCTCCTACAAGGGCCACTTCACAAACCATGGGATCCGGGTGGAGGATTTGATATGATGAGCGTCTCTTGGCCCTTGTACCACAGGCTATGGGATCCAGGTGGATGCTTCTTAATAAGTCAAGCTCAGGACGTTAAACAAGCGCTATTGGGAGGCAACCCAAGTTAGGTACCCTTTATTTTTAGTTTATGTCATTAAAAAAAAAGAGCTTGATTCGCCACGCGAATCCACAATGTCCCCGCGAGACAGAAGCCCTGAATCTCAGAGGCTTGCTCACTTTTCTGTCTCGCGACGCGAGGTATACTTTAGCCTCGCGATTCTGGGCATCATCATCTGTTGGAATTCCAGATTCGCCTCACGAGATACTACTCGCCTCGCCATTCTGGAAAGTGTGAATAACAATTTTCCAGATTCGCCTCGCGAGTGGTCTCTCGCCTCGCTAATCTGCACTTAAGGTTTTAATTTGCAGGAGTTCTTCCAAGATGCTATGCAACAGAAGGGAGCCCGGGAGAATAATTGGATGAGGATGCAACCATGGAAACTTGATCAGGGAGCACCCTCTCCTCTCCTCTTGTTTTGTTTTTGTTTTTGTTTTTGTTTGTCACTCTTGAATAATTTGAGAAGATCAAGAGTTTTTGTATGAATGTGTGTCGGCAAGCTTGTTTGGTCTTGATTAAATTGAGCATAGATTGATTGCATAAATTATTTTGACCATCGATGATTTCCCCCCAGGTTCTGAAAATAGAAAATTGATCCCCGTGTGAAAAATTGAAAATTGAACTTTGAGAATTTTATTGTGATTACTTGATTTATGATAAGTTTGGGGTGAGGGGGTGCACACATTAGGAATCGTATCTCGGTCAAACAATTTACAAAATGTCCAGGTGAGGATTTGAGCCTCCAACTTTGTTTTTGATTGTGTGAATCACTTTTAAGTTGCACTTTCCCGAATTTTCTTGAATCTCTTCATGGTTTGCATGTTTATGTGTTGCATCAAATGATTTAGGCAATTTTCTTTGAATAACTACTTGGCCTAAAAAGGACCATCCCTAATGCATGTTCCCTAGTTAACCACATTGAGCCTAATTGACCTATTGTTTCTTGATGACCCTATATTACAAGCCAAAATCTGAAAAACCATGTTAACCCAATCTTAGGATTAGGAGAGCATGGAAGCATAGAAAGAATGGTTGTGAGGAACTAAGTTTGGGGTGTCTACAAGGTGAGGTGTCATATTGGGGGTGAGAAAAAGAAAAAAAATAAAGGTTGATTAAAAAAAAAGAAAAAAAAAGAAAAAAGAAAAAGGGCAAAACAGAAAAAATAGCAAGGAAAAGGCTGTAGTCACCCGAGGCAAAAAGAAAAATGGAAAAAGGAATTTGAGTGGAAAATGTGTCTAATGCTCATGCTCTCTTAGTTCCTAGGGACTTAAGCCTAGTATCCTTGAATATCCTACCCTCAGCCAGGCCCCATTTCAACCTTTAAAAGACCTTCTGATGTTGCATGCATGTCTTCGTGGGAACTATTTTTGAGCTGAAAATCAAATTCATGTGAAGTGCTCTTGATATGTGAAATTGAGGGAAAAGTTGATAGCCTAGACGAAATTGAGCGAATGAGTGAAATTTTACATACCCTTGTGAGGAAGGCAATTGTTTGAAATTGGTGATCTTCCTTTTGTGTGTAACTCTGATCCTCAACTTAGATTAATGATTGCATGAATGATGAAGTTCTCAATTGTTTAAAGTAAATGAATGTGGGGATTACGTTAATGTAGGGGGGTAATCATTGGAGAAAAACTGTTTTGATTGCATGAAATTTGTGCGAAATCGATTGATTCCTTTAGGCTTGCCAAGTCTTGAGTCGTTTTTGAGTCTTAGCTTGCTTGGGGACAAGCAAGGTTTAAGTTTGGGGTGCTTTGATAAGCCTTTGGATTATCCAGTTTTATAACTAGATGGACTGTGGGTTTTGTGCAAATTATTCGAGTTCAATCTCGTTTTCACCCAAATTTGGCCTTGTTTCGTTCCTAAGTAGACTTTTACTCGTTCTAGGTATTTTATTAGTTTTTAGTCTATTTTGAATAGAATTACACTTTTTGTGTCTTTTTATTGTTTCAGGTTAGAAGTGAAGCTCCGAGAGTCAAGGAAAGTCAAGAAACAGTGGAAATTGCCATTCTGAAGATACTCGCCCCACGAGTGGATGCTCGCCTCGCAAACCTGAAGATCAGCAAAACAGCAACAGTCATACATTCTGTCTCGCCTCGCCAATCACATTTCGCCTCGCGATCATTCAAACTCAGGATGGAGCCAAAACTGAAATTCGCCTCGCGAGAGACGTCTCGCCTCGCGAGATCCTAAAGACCCTGGAAGACAGAGACCATCACGGCCTAGCCGCGATGAAGGTCACGGCTGTGACAGATTAAGGTTTGAAGACTCGCCCCGCGAATAAACTCTCGCCTCGCGAAAATCCAAATTGAAACCACGCCAAAACTAATGATTCGCCTTGCGAAACCCTGTTCGCCCCGCGAGCGGACGAGAAACAGAATCCCTATTTATAGGCTGTTTCAGATTAGAAGGTGGGAGAGTTTTTTGGAGAGCTTTGGATCCAGATCCGAACCCTAGTTTTTTTCCACTGTAGAGTAGCGTTTAGGCCAGATTTCTTTTCTCTTTGGAGCTGCGTGTCCTCTTTTCTTTTTATTTTCTCATGGTGGTTATGTCGGATTGCTTGTCTATGAGCATGAGGAACTAATCCCCTCGTCTGAGGGAGCAATGAAGCCACCCATGGCAGTGTAGATTCGATGTGATGTATGTCTTTCTCCCTTGTTTCAATTTATGTTTTCCAATTCTGATTTGATTGCGTTGATCATATGTGTTGCGTGATTGACTAGTTAAACGTGTTGAGGCTGAGAGGCGATTTGCGTTTTAGAACTTGAATTGGGATCATCGATCGAATATTACACGAGAGTGAGTAGGAGATCGGTGCAACCTTATAGGGAACAAGAATTAACAGAATTCGAGATTAGGATTATGAGACCTAGTAAGTAATTAATCCAATCTTCGAATACGTCCTAATGAGCACGACAGTGGATTTAGGAGAATTTGGGGGTCCCGGTTGACATTGTAATTGAACTTAGGGAGGGATTCATCATCACTTGGGTATGCATGTTGGGTAGGTGGATTTGTGACCTTGGACATTTTAAATTTCAGATTTTTAGTTAACTATTTTATTAGATTTGTTAATTGAATTTTTGATCCTAATCTTTCTCTCTCTCAACCACCTTCTGTAACTTGACCAAACGCATCGGATTTCCCGCGAATTAGTCGAATTGGTAGCCCAATCCCTGAGTTCGACCTCGGTAATTACTTACCGTGTTTATTTTATTTCTTGCGACGACCCGGTACACTTGCCGGCGACTCAACACTACCCATAGGTAAAAATTAGGATTTCTCTTCTTCTCAATCTATTCTCTTCTTTAGGGTTTTCTTTTTATGCTATTGTTAATTAAGATTACTATGATCATGGCAATGCTTGAGTAGTAGTCTTTTTTCTAGGAATTGGGGCTATGCCCAAGATTTGTTTATGGTGATGAATTGACGTTTGGTCTCTTGTTAATTTCAATTTTGCTTTCGATTTGATTCCTATTACTTTAATTACTCATAAATTCGGTGGCGACTTATTTGCTTGTCGTACATACACTAAGGACGAACTTAGCGGTAAAATTAGGTATCGGATCTATAGGAATCAAACTTAGGCCTTAAATCACGAGAGTTAGAAGCGGTCCTTCGAGGGTTCACTGAATTGTCACAAAGCTTAAAGGGTTCGATTTAAATTCAATTACCACGAGAGTAGGGGTTGGTTTAATTGGGCACGGTTCTTGTACCCCGAGAGGGAACATTAACTTTTTCAGGATAAATTCACCTTCAAAGCAATCTTCATTATTAACAAGGGGATAGTCAATTTAGTAGCATGAGCAGTCTTGTTGGTAACCCAATTCCCAGAAATCTCCTTTAATTTGAAAACATCCATATTTGATTTGTTAATGATTTTATTTGATTGTGTTTTAATTACTAGATTTATTAGTTAACCTTATTTCAAAAACCAAATCTTTTCCAAATCTTTTTCTTGTTCAGTTTAATTAGTTTAATAATTAATTGTTATTTAAGATCACAGTCTCTGTGGTTAGACCTTTTTATTACTTGATGATGAAGCCGTTCACTTGCGGATTCAAGGACCATCAATTGCCTATCTTACTAGCTTTGGCCGAATACCCTAAGTTTATACTTTAGTGGGATTTTAATTCAACTTTGTTAAATGATCATTGTTTATGAACTCCTAACACTTAAGGATCATAAATCCATGAGTTGTATAATTTTCGGGAATCTCTAACCCTAAGAACTAGTCTTGGCCGAACCTATACCTTGTGGTTTAGTGTTCATTGTAACATCTATAATTTTATGTTTTGTTTAATTAAGAGGATTAGATTTATGGCTTGGATTAAATAGTTAAGATGTTGTTTGAGGTCTAGGAACCTTTGCATGGAAAGTACGAAGTTATCTCGAGTGAGTTTGAACGTGAAAACAACTTAGGGTTTTCCCCGATTATCGTCTTTAAGATGTATGATTGTGAAACAAAAAAATTGGAGTTAGGGTTGAGAATAGGCATTTTTTATGGTTTGAGGTTAGGTCTTGATGAGCCTATATCTCAAATTTGAGGTCAATCAGACTTCAAACGAGCTCAGAACGTGAAAAAATGTGCGAAGTCAACGTTACTGACCAGAGGCCACGCTGAGTGTGGGGGAATTGATGCTGAGCATGGGAAAGTGGTGCCATGCACGAGTACACGTGGCGGGTGACGTGGCACGCATGCAAGCACGTCGGTGGACGGTCCCACGTTGAGCGTGAGCGCCAGGAATTTGAAAAAAAAAATACGAAATTCCAATAGGTAACTTAAGTTACCTCAGAGGATAAACAAAAGCAGCAGAAGACAAAGTGTAGAAAACAGAGAGGGTGAATTAGAGAGAAAGGGAGAGAAAAACATAGAGAGAGAAATCTTTTAAACGAGAGTTAGAGCGATTCGATCGTCCCGTTGCAAATCCGAGTACGTGGTTGCGTTCGTGGTGACGATATATTCACTTTCCTCTTCTTCTTTTCATCTAAAAGTGAAGATAAATCTCTCTCTCTCATATGTCGAAATGTTGTCTGTTACGTTTCTTAAGTTATATTTCGTTTCGGTTATCGGAATTCGATTCCGTTTTCGAATTTGAACTCGTATTGCCTGTTTGACTGGTTGATTTGAATTTCGTACTTGATGTATGATATCATGAGTGTTGTAATTAATTTTGAAAGTGTTTATACTTATTCTTATTATTATTATTATTATTATTATTATTATTATTATTATTATATTTTGGTTTTTATTATTTGGATATGATATTATGACATGATGATGATTGTGATGATATGATGAGTGTTATGATTGTGCTTAGAGGTTGAGTGAGTTACAAGTTATGTTGAGACATGAGGATGTATTGAGGATTGAATATGATATGTGATAGCAGTGCCTAATTGAGATGATTATCGTGACATGAGGATGAGATTGATGAGATGAGATTATTTTGAGGTTATCTATGAGATTATGATGAGCGATTAGGGCACTAGGGGGAGGACATGAAACATGGTCTGTGATATGAGGGACCTGAAACATGGTCGTGTGGTCCTGAAACATGGTCGTATGGGGTCTATGCCTCGGAGGGAGAATTCCCGGGGATAGGCTAACGACGGACCGCCCAGAGATGATTTCATTTTAGTCGCAGCTATAGTTCATGCGTTGCATGAGCACCCTGACCGAGGTTCAGAGGTGTGCACCGGATTGTGTAGCTATAGTGCCATTGCTTTACGTGGGAACCCTCCATCCGCGGACGAGGGTGTGCACCAGGGACTTTGGGACGTGTCGATTATATTGTTGTGATATTCGGATATGACCGATACCTAATGAGATTATTCATACAACATTTGCATTGCATCATGATGGAGGGTAGAGGAAAGATCCTAGATGTGGATTGAGGATGATTGTGATATATATATATATATATATATATATATATATATATATATATATATATATATATATATATATATATAATACTTTGGAGATGTATGTTTAGTGCGTCGTTATTTAATTAAATGTGGATAAACCCTTTCCACCATTGATGTTATATAGTTTCTTATCCCTGACTTCTCTATATTTCATATGTGTTGTTTTTATGTGATCGTGATGAGAAGATCCTACGGGGGAGCCAGCTATGGAAAAGCTTGATTGGACCTCGTATGAGCCAGACGTTGGAGGACGAGCAGTGGATCCTCATATTTGAGTAGAGTCTATTGCCAGTGCGTTTTGTCTCTTTAGGATGTTTTTTATTTTATTTTCTGTTTGATTATCAGTTTGTACATTTTGGGATCCGACTGAGGGGATTCCCTCTACTGTACTGTATCAGGTCTTGAGGTGTATATGTTATGTACGTATGTTTATATATGTTGTGTATATTTGAAGTTTTTACTTTTTCCGCTGTTTTATTGTATCAACTTAACGATAATAACGAAATTAGGTCTTAATATTTTTGGTTTTCTTTAATGGGACGTCAGGGCGTCTCATTTGGTGGTATCAGAGCAGTTCGGTTCTGAAACAGACTGTGAGCACTGTAATTAGGGTGAACTGGCCATTTAGTTGAATCCACATCGGATAACAACTATGCTTAGAAGTTGGGTAGTGAGTCCGACGCGACATCTCTATGGCATATAGTATTTATATTCCAGATTTATGTAGTATTATATGTCATTTTGATTTGGGCTAATGATTTCTTTTAACAAGATCATGGCTCGACGCCGAGGTCGAGGACGTGGCAGATGTGGTGGTTGTAGAGCGATAAAGGGTATATAGGATGAGCCTTATCAGCTAGAGGCTGGGATTGGAGGTGGAGGAGAGTCCGACGAGACTCTTCGGACTATCCATAAGTTAGCATCATTTCTGTTGTACCAGGCGCAACAGAATGCTCAGAGGGTACAGAGAGAGGCAGAGTTACAGGAGCAGCAAGATATGAGGAGAGCCACAAAGGTTGAAAGTATGATCCAGAGCGAGCGGAGTGGTGGATTCAGGAGCTCGAGAAGATCTTTGATACCATGAGATGCAGAGTTGATAGGAAGGTGACCTATGCCGCCTTCATGATGACCGGAGGGGCTGAGTCATGGTGGAGAGGCAAGAGGAGATTGCTAGAGGCTGAGGGCAGACTGATCAGTTGGGAGTTGTTCAGAGAGTGTTTCTTTGAGAAGTACTTCCCGCGGTTAGTCAAACGCGAGAAGGAGAGAGAGTTCACGAGTCTCCAGTAGGGAGACAGGTCTGTTGGTGATTACGGGGCTAGATTCGAGACCCTGATTCATTTTTGAGTTCTACCAGAGGTTTCCAGATGAGGACTGGATGTGCCAGAGATTCGAGGAGGGTTTACAACATGAGTTGAGGAGGGCTATAGTGCCCTTGGATATCCTGAGTTTCCCAGAGCTTGTAGAGAGGTGCAGTGCCATTGAGTGTATGGACCAGAGGCAGGCGGCAGAGCAGAGATAGTAGCATAGTGGGGGTCCTACCAGAACAGGTCATCAGAGAAGAGGTGGTAGAGGTTCTCAGTGGAGGAGAGGACCATACATTAGACCGGGACAGAGTGCTCAAACATCTGAACCACCAACACCAGTTACCAGAGAAGGCCAGCAGCAGAGGACCCTAATGTGTTTCAGGTGCGGAGGTCCGCATTATATCAGGGATTGCATAGATAGATCTGCTTTCTACGTCTGTGGCAAACCAGGTCATTTTGCTAGGGATTTCTAATAGAGAGCGGTACAGCAGCAACCAGCAGCCGGCAGAGGAGCTAGTAGTTCCAGAGGAGCCAGTGGTTCTAGAGGAAGAGTTGGGAGAGGGGTTCCAGCAGCAGGACGACAGACGGCCAGACCTCAGGCCACGGGGAGGGTGTTTACAGTGAGAGGATCTGAGTCCTCTCAATCTGCATATCTTATTCAAGGTATGTGTTTAATATTTGGCAAACTCTCGTCTGTGTTGTTTGATTCAGGCACTACATATTCTTTTGTGTCCCATGATCATTTACATTTGCCCATGTCTCAGCTACCATATACCCTGATAGTATCCACCCCTACCAGTGATCTTTTGATCACTATGTCTGTTTGCTTACAGTGTCCAATAGTTGTTGAAAATATGACATTTCTTGTAGATCTCATCTGTTTGCCTATGCAACAGATAGACGTTATTCTTGGCATGGATTGGCTTTCGGCTAACCATGTAGTGTTAGGCTGTGCCCGAAAGACCTTATCTTTTATTGAGCCTTCTAGCATAGTATCTGCCAATGAAGGAGCAACTATGAGGGGTGGCGGTTCTCAGCAGTATGTGATGCTTTTCTCTTTGTAAGCTAAGGAGACTCCGAGTATAGATCCTCTGCCTATTGCGAGAGAGTTTCCTGAGGTTTTCCCTCATGACGTTCTAGGTTTGCCACCAGAGAGGGAGGTGGAGTTCGCCATTGATCTCATACCAGGGATCGGACCTATATCAGTAGCTCCTTATCGGATGTCATCAGTGGAGTTGGCAGAGTTGAAGAAACAGCTGGATGACATGATGAAGAAGGAATTCACCAGATCGAGTGTTTCGCCTTGGGGAGCACCGGTATTGTTTGTCAAGAAAAAGGACGCAAGTTCTAGGTTGTGCACAGATTATAGGTAGTTGAATAAAATTACAATCAAGAACAAATATTTGTTGCCTAGGATAGATGATCTGATGGATCAGTTGAAGGGAGCTTCGGTGTTTTCCAAGATAGATTTAAGACTTCTTTCAGGACGAGGTATGGACACTACGAGTACCTAGGTATGCCTTTTGGTGTAACTAGTGCTCCAGGGGTGTTCATGGATTACATGAACATGATCTTTAGACCGTTCCTCAACAAGTTTGTTGTGGTGTTTATAGATGATATTCTTATCTACTCCCGTAGTCGGGAAGAACACGAGGAACATCTGAGTGTGGTGTTACAGGTGTTGAGAGATAGGTAGTTGTATGCTAAGCTATCCAAGTGTGAATTTTGGTTAGAGGAAGTACAGTTTCTAGGGCATGTAATCAACAAGAAAGGGATAGATGTTGATCCAATTAAGGTAGTGGTCGTTGTTGACGGGTCTGGGCAAGTATACTCAGTCGTGCAAGTAATACGGTGGTGAGACCGGTTATCGTATCCACGGGGATTGGATGTCAAGTACCAATTCACAAACTCAGCAACTATCTAGACTATGAAGAGAAATCAAAACAAACAAAAGAAAAGAAATAAAATCTTTTGGTCTTTTTGGGGACTTTTAACAAACACTTGGAGTGCAGAAAGGATATGTTGGGACTAGACTTCACCAAACCCTTATCTCATGCAATACCAGGACAAGATACCTCCCATTCATGCTTCAAATATTAAAATCAATCCACTAGATTACTCAAGCCCCGATCTCTCGGATGGCAAGAGCCTAAATCCACTAATAGACCCTAATTCCTTAGGTGGCCTAGATTAATGAATTTGCATTAGGATTAGGGATTACGCGATTACTAGTAAACCAAACTCCATTCCTAGATGAAAGGGTTACTAGGTGATTAAATTCAATTCCGGTTCTAATACGAATTTCTCAATTGCATACTAAAACACAAGTCGAGTCATGGGGGTGCTAGCCACAACAAGCATTAAGCACAGAAAATTAATCACTAATATGAAGGCATGAACACAAAATAATCAGTCAAGATAAATACATAATAATCAGTTTGGTTACATCTAATCCCAACAAACTGGGATTAGATACTCATAATTACAGAGAAAGCCAAACCAGAGAAATAGGAGAAGAGGAGAGAACAAGCTCCATGGGAGCTTTCCACCGTCGTCACAGCAGCCCCTCTCCGCAACTCCATTCTAGGGTTGCAATCCTCCCTCAGCCGCAGCCTCCAAGTGCCTCTCTACTCAAAACCCTCAAACTAAAACTCGAAACTCCTCTCTATCTGCCCTAAAACAGCAACTTATACCAATCAGTTATGCGCGCGCTCGCAAGGCGAAACACGGCTCGCGAGGCGAAAGTTAAAATCTGGTCTTCAGTGATTGGATCTCTCGCGAGGCGAGAGTTGCTCGCGGGGCGAAACCGAAAGGTTCTTCTCAAATACGTCCGTGATGAGTATCAGGTCCTGGGCGTGATGGCTTCTGTTCTTTAGACTTGCGGGGCGAGACACGGTTCGCGTGGCGAGACATAAATGGTTGCATTTTCTGGCACAGAATTATGCTTGGCTCAATTTCTTCTCTTTTCAAGCTCTAAATTCATCCAAGCTTCATTATGGCCAAATCTGCACAGTTTTCCTCAAGTTCCTGCAAAACAACACCAAGAAACCGCTTCACCCATTCCAAGGGAAAAACTAACTAAAATCAAATAAAGAATGCCTAATCTATGTGAAAAATGCATGCAAAAGTGTACAGAAAATATGATGTAAAATCACACTATCAAATCACCCCAAGCTTATTCAATTGCTTGTCCTCAAGCAATCACTAAGGCCAGAAGATCAAAATAATCAAAGCATGGATAGTGAACCAAGAACCCGAGTAGTACAAATCCAAGTAATAGGCATTTCAAACAATTCAGCAAGAGACAATCAATTCAAGTCCAACTAGAGGCTTAGGTTCCTTAGACTCATATTCTCACTGATTTTGGGCACTCTTTCTCACCTGAAGCTCACCCCAAGCTTGTTCTTTTGCTTGGCTCTCTTTCCCACCTCACTCAAGTGTTAGGGAAATAAGACAATTCGCTCCATTTTACTCAAGGAATGAATCCTACCATAGGCTTGACTATCAACCAAATCTCTACTTTATTAATGAAAACAATCAAGAATCAAGAGGTCTTTACTTCGGTTGTAACGTGGCCATGGGATTAATCGTTAGGTGGGGAAATCAATAAAAGGAAATTTTCAAAAGGCTACATAACATATCAAGCATTGCAAACATGACCTTCTAAAATACCTTTTTGGGTTTTGATTTATTTTTCCACCTTTCTTTTCTTTCTTTTCATTATATTTCTCACTTTTCTTTTTGTCATCCACTTCTATATATTTTTCTTTTTCTTTTGTTTTTCTTTTTGTTTGGAGAAGGGGAGATTTTTCAACTCAAGAGAAATATTTTTATGATTCTTTCATCCCAAACTTTTTCAACTACCTTTTTACCCTTTTGTAATACTTTAGAAGGTCCCTTATCAAGCATCATTCATCCACATATTTCAGGGTACCAAGAAAAGCATTTTTTTTCATGTAGGCTCAAAATTGGGCAACTAAGGGGTAGCATTTAGTCAATTAAAGCTCAGAAGGCCGGAAAAATACCTAGTGCCTCAATCATTTTCAAAAATGTTTTCAAAATTTTTTAATCTTTGAAACGGTTTCAAGTCAAGTTCTAGATAAATACATCCAAGAGGAATAACACTCTAACACAAAGAATGGGGTAGATTTAGTGAATACCCCTTTATGGCTCAAAATCTCACATTTTGTAGTTCAAAAATCAATGAGAAACACAGATCTATAGAACCATATGCTAATTATCAACTATCACAGATCATCTCAAGCATTTACATTTGCAGCCATATCACAAGAATGAAAAAAATTGGGTTCAAAAATTCTCTATCACAAATTATTTGGCACTTAGTTCTCACAATTGGATACAAAATCTAAGCTAGGGCAATCTCATTGTGTGATCATGCAAAACTATATGAATGCAACATGGAAAATGCAAATGTAAAATACCCCTACCCCAAGCTTAAGAATTTACATTGTCCCCAATGTAAACAATCAAGTTGGAGAGGGAAGAAAATTGGAACGGCTTACCGAGGTGGTAGCGGGTGTTGGCTCTCATTCCAGTCAGAAACTTGTTGGGAAATGCATCACGACCTTGATGGGTGCTAACTTTTCTTTTTCTGCCCTTTTTGCTTCTTCTTCCCTTCTTTCCCTGAAATCACTTGGCAAATCTCAATTTATTATTTTTCCTCTTGATCTTCTCAAATTATTCAAGAGGTTAAAATCAAAAAAAATATCAAACTAAAGAGAAGGGTTAAGAAAAGTTGGGTTGCCTCCCAATAAGCGCTTCTTTAACGTCACTAGCTTGACGTTATAGGATCCTCCTCCCGGATCAAATGGAACTTGGAGTGGAGATTGCAGAAGTAAAATGACTTTATCTTCAACTCCACCCAGCCAGTGTGTGAAAACTCCATTGACCTTTGCAATTATGAACTCACTTCCTCTCGGGTCAAGTGGAATTTTCAAGAGGAAGTTTGCCAGACAAGTGGAAGGGGCTAACTTACCAGTGTCCACACATGCATGCAAGCCGACATATTTTTCTAATGCAGTAAAATCAGATTGCTCAGCAAGCATGGTGGAGGGAATGCTTTCCAAATGCCCTGCCTTCTCACTTGTTCCTCCCCAAGGGTGCGTGAAAGGTAATCCCTCTTCTTGTGATTCGCTTACCACCACCACTTCATCTTCAATTTGATCCATTCCCACAACCAGATTCTGCTCAACTTCTGCTTCATGTGGCTCTATGGGAATAACAATACACGGTGGTGGAGGTGGTAAATATGAACAGAGGGTTTCCCATTCCTCCTTGGAGCAAATGTACACAAGCTTGCCCGTCACAGAATCAATTTGTGCTGGGATATCAAAAATTGCCAATTCTGGGCAATCTTCCCAACACCAGTTGTCCTCCCCAGTGTGACTTGAGGCTTCCTCATCAGGTGGATAATAGTAATCCTCCATGAATTCCGTCCACCTGGCACAACCAAAACTCAAAACAAAAAGATCAAATATATACAGAAATAAAAATAAAAAAATGTCTAAATTAGTTGCCTCCTTTGTTACTAATGATATTGGCAAAACCAATCCTCGGTAACGGCGCCAAAAACTTGTTGACGGATCTGGGCAAGTATACCCAGTCTTGCAAGTAATACGGTGGTGAGACCGGTTATCGTATCCACGGGGATTGGATGTCAAGTACCAATTCACAAACTCAGCAACTATCTAGACTATGAAGAGAAATTAAAACAAACAAAAGAAAAGAAATAAAATCTTTTGGTCTTTTTGGGGACTTTTAACAAACACTTGGATTGCAGAAAGGATATGTTGGGACTAGACTTCACCAAACCCTTATCTCATGCAATACCAGGACAAGATACCTCCCATTCATGCTTCAAATATTAAAATCAATCCACTAGATTACTCAAGCCCCGATCTCTCGGATGGCAAGAGCCTAAATCCACTAATAGACCCTAATTCCTTAGGTGACCTAGATTAATGAATTTGCATTAGGATTAGGGATTACGCGATTACTAGTAAACCAAACTCCATTCCTAGATGAAAGGGTTACTAGGTGATTAAATTCAATTCCGGTTCTAATACGAATTTCTCAATTGCATACTAAAACACAAGTCGAGTCATGGGGGTGCTAGCCACAACAAGCATTAAGCACAGAAAATTAATCACTAATATGAAGGCATGAACACAAAATAATCAGTCAAGATAAATACATAATAATCAGTTTGGTTACATCTAATCCCAACAAACTGGGATTAGATACTCATAATTACAGAGAAAGCCAAACCAGAGAAATAGGAGAAGAGGAGAGAACAAGCTCCATGGGAGCTTTCCACCGTCGTCACAGCAGCCCCTCTCTGCAACTCCCTTCTAGGGTTGCAATCCTCCCTCAGCTGCAGCCTCCAAGTGCCTCTCTACTCAAAACCTTCAAACTAAAACTCAAAACTCCTCTCTTTCTGCCCTAAAACAGTAACTTATACCAATCAGTTATGCGCGCCCTCGTGGGGCGAAACACGGCTCGCGAGGCGAAAGTTAAAATCTGGTCTTCAGTGATTGGATCTCTCGCGAGGCGCGAAAGGTTCTTCTCAAATACGCCCGTGATGAGTATCAGGGCCTGGGCGTGATGGCTTCTGTTCTTCAGGCTCGCGGGGCGAGACACGGTTCGCGTGGAGAGACATAAATGGTTGCATTTTCTGGCACAGACAGTCTTCAGTCTCGCGAGGCGAGATTCAGTCTCGCGAGGCGAATCTTCAGAATTCTGCTTGGCTCAATTTATTCTCTTTTCAAGCTCTAAATTCATCCAAGCTTCATTATGGCCAAATCTGCACAGTTTTCCTCAAGTTCCTGCAAAACAACACCAAGAAACCGCTTCACCCGTTCCAAGGGAAAAACTAACTAAAATCAAATAAAGAATGCCTAATCTATATGAAAAATGCATGCAAAAGTGTACAGAAAATATGATGTAAAATCACACTATCAGTCGTGATTAAGTGGGAGAGGCCTAAGTCAGTGAGTGAGGTGAGGAGTTTCCTAGGATTAGCCGGGTATTACAGGAGGTTCATCGATGCTTTCTCGATGATTGCATTGCCTATGACGCAATTAACGAGAAAAGGTATGGCGTTTTTTTGGATAGAGAAGTGTGAAGAGAGCTTTCAGAAGCTAAAGGAGAAGTTGACTACATCTCCTGTGCTGACGGTACCAGATACATTAGGATAGTTTGACGTGTACTGTGATGCGTCATATCAAGGATTGGGTTGTGTTTCGATGCAAGAGAGATGAGTTGTGACTTATGCTTCCAGACAATTGAGGGTTCATGAAAGGAATTACCCAACCCATGATCTGGAGTTAGCAGCCATAGTGTTCGCATTGAAGATATGGCGACACTATCTCTATGGATCTAAGTTTAATGTGTTCAGAGATCACAAGAGTTTAAAGTATTTGTTTGATCAGAAGGAGCTGAACATGAGGCAACGTAGATGGATGGAATTCATTAAGGACTATGAGTTTGATCTTCAATACCATCCAGGGAAGGCTAATGTTGTGGCGGATGCACTAAGTCGGAAATCCTTGCACGTATCCGCAATGATGGTGAAATAGATGGAGTTGCTTGAACAGTTTAGAGATTTGAACCTAGGAATGGGTTTGATTGAGGATAGAATATGCTTAGGTATGATCACCATCATTAGTGAGTTTTTTAGGGACCTTAAGGTTAAGCAGGGTCAGGATGAATATTTGGTGGATGTGAATCGAGGTATAGATGAGGGTAAGGTTTCAGATTTTAGGAGAGGATCAGATGAAGTGTTAAGATTTAAGGATCGGATATGTGTGCCAGCGGACTTAGAGATTAGGAAGATGATCTTAGAGGAGGCACATAAAAGTAAGCTGAGTTTCCACCTAGGAGCCACCAAGATGTACCAAGACTTGAAGAAGATGTTTTGGTGTCCAAAGATGAAGAAAGAAGTGGCGGAGTATGTTCTATCATGTTTGGTATGTCATAAAGCTAAGATAGAGCATCAAAAGCCCGTCGGGTTGTTGCAGTCCTTGGATATCCCACAGTGGAAGTGGGATAGCATAGCGATGGACTTTGTGGTTGGATTACCACGAACTCAGAATAGGTTTGATGCGATTTGGTTATCACTGATAGGTTGACGAAGTGTGCTCACTTCTTACCTATTGGTGAGAGTTATATTCTTGAAAGGTTGACCCAGATCTACATCAAGGAAGTAGTGAGGTTACATGGTGCGCCGTCGAGTATTGTCTCTGATCGAGATCCCAGATTTACATCTAGATTTTGGAGACAGTTACACGATGCTTTGGGAACAAAGTTGAGGATGAGTTCTGGTTATCATCCTCAGATGGATGGACAGTCTAAGGGAACAATTCAATCATTGGAGGATCTTTTAAGAGCCTGTGTGTTGGAACATGTTGGCAGTTGGGATGAATTCCTACCATTCATTGAGTTCACATACAATAACAGTTTCCACGGCAGCATCGGGATGGCACCATATAAGGCTCTGTATGGGAGAAAGTGTAGGACTCCGTTGTGTTGGTATGAGACTGGCGAGAGCCAAGTGTTGGGCCTGATGTGGTACAGTAAACAACGGAGCAAGTCAGGAAGATAAGAGAGAAAATGAAGGAAGCCCAGGATTGGCAGAGAAGCTACAGTAACAAGAGGAGGAGACCCTTAGAGTTCCACGAAGTTGATCACGTGTTCTTGAGAGTCACCCCGAAGATCGGAATTGCCAGAGGTATAAAGTCTAGAAAGCTCACTCCCCGATTCATTGGACCATTTCAGATTCTTTGACGAATTGGTCCAGTAGCTTACCAGATAGCCTTACCACCTTACCTTTCCAACCTTCACGATGTCTTCCATGTTTCCCAGTTGAGAAAATATTACCCTAATCCTTCTCATGTCATTGAGCCTGAGTCAATACAACTCCGAGAGAATCTGGAATATGAGGCTTTACCATCTAAGATTGCAGATAGAAGGATTAATGAACTCCGTGATAAACAAATTCCCCCGGTCAAGGTCATATGGGATAGTGTTACCAGAGATGCTACTTGGGAGTGTGAGACGGACATTCAGCTGCAGTACCCCCATCTGTTTTCAGGGTTGTAAATTTCGAGGACGGAATTTCTTTTAAGGGGGGTAGAAATGTAACATCCGTAATTTTATGTTTTTTTTAAGTAAGAGGATTGGGTTTAAGGCTTGTATTAAATATTTAAGATATTGTTTGAGGTCTAGGAACCTTTTCATGGAAAGTACGAAGTCATCTCGAGTGAGTTTGAACGTGAAAACAACTTAGGGTTTTCCCCGATTATCGTCTTTAAGACGTATGAGTGTGAAAAAAGAAATTTAGAGTTAGGGCTGATATTAGGCATTTTTTATGGTTTAAGGTTGTTTATTATGTCTTGATGAGCCTATATCTCAAATTTGAGGTCAATCAGACTTCAAACGAGCTCAGAACGCAAAAAAATGTGCGAAGTCAACGTTGCTGACCATAGGCCATGCTGAGTGTGGGGGAATTGATGCCGAGCATGGGAAAGTGGTGCCATGCACGAGGACACGTGGCGGGTGACGTGGCATGCATGCAAGCACGCCGGTGGATGATCCCAAGCTGAGCGTGAGCGCCAGGAATTTGAAAAAAAATAAGAAAGTCCAAGAGGTAACTTAAGTTACCTCAGAGGATAAACAGAAGCAGCAGAAGACATAAAGTGTAGAAAACAGAGAGGGTGAGTTTAGAGACAGAGGGAGAGAAAAACCTAGAGAGAGAAAGCTTCTAAACGAGAGTTAGAGCGATTCGATCGTCCTGTTGCAAATCCGAGTACGTGGTTGCGTTCGTGGCGACTATATATTCGCTTTCCTCTTCTTCTTTTCATCTAAAAGTGAAGGCAAATCTCTCTCTCTTATGTTGAAATGTTGTCCGTTACGTTTCTTAAGTTATCTTTCATTTCGGTTATTGGAATTCGATTCCGTTTTCGAATTTGAACTCGTACTAACGTACTCGTCGTAATGTGATGCTTAGGTGAATTTTTGGAGGCTGGGAGGCCTCAGTTTGGCGCAGGGCAGAACTAAGAGGGTTCGAGGATGATTCGTTTCATTACATTTCGGGTATCGTACGACTTGTCAGGTGGGGGAAAGAAACTATTTAACGCCGGAACGACACGGTTACATTTAATTGGATAATGGCGTAGGGCGACCCAAACCCTACACGAGAGCGAGTAACGGACAATGTCTATACCACATTGGGGACTACTCAGTGGTACCGATGATGATATAGAAATTGTGCGTTTATCGTCGTTATGATATATATATATATATATATATATAAATATATATATATATATATATATATATATATATATATATATATTATTTTTATTATGTGATGATTGCCTGTTTGACTGGTTGATTTAAACTTTGTACTTGATGTATGATATCATGAGTGTTGTAATTAATTATGAAAGTGTTTATACTTATTATTATTATTATTATTATTATTATTATTATTATTATTATTATTATTATAATTATAATATTTTGGTATTTATTATTTAGAAATGATATTTTGACATGATGATATATGATGATGATTTTGGATAACATGATGATGATTGTGATGATATGATGAGTGTTATGATTGCGCATAGAGGTTGAGTAAGTTACAAGTTATGTTGAGACATGAGGATGTATTGGGGATTGCATATGATATGTGATAGCAGTGACTAACCGAGATGATTATCATGACATGAGGATGAGATTGATTGGATGATATTATTTTGAGGATATCTATGAGATTATGATGAGCGGTTAGGGCACTAGGGGGAGGACCTGAAACATGGTCTGTGATATGAGGGACCTAAAACATGGTCGTGTGGACCTGAAACATGGTCGTATGAGGTCTATGCCTCAGAGGGAGAATTCTCGGGTATAGGCTAACGGCGGACCGCCCAGAGATGATTTCATTTTAGTCGCAACTATAGTTAATGCGTTGCATGAGCACCCTGACCTGGGTTCAGAGGTGTGCACCGGATTGTGTAGCTATAGTACCATTGCTTTGCGTGGGCACCCTCCATCCACGGACGAGGGTGTGCACCGGGGACTCTGGGACGTGTCGATTATATTGTTGTGATATCCAAATATGGCCGATACCTGATGAGATTATTCATACAGCATTTGCATTGCATCATGTTGGAGGGTAGAGGAAAGATCCTAGATGTGGATTGAGGATGATTGTTTTATATATATATATATATATATATATATATATATATATATATATATATATATACACACACACCCATACTTTGGAGACGTATATTTAGTGTGTCGTTATTTAATTAAATGGGGCTAAACCCTTTCCACGTTTGATGTTATATGGTTTCTTATCCCTGTCTTCTCTATATTGCATTTGTTTTTTTTATGTGATCGTGATGAGAAGATCCTACGGGGGAGCTAGCTATGGAGGAGGTTGATTGGACCTCGTATGAGCCAGAAGTTGGAGGACGAGCAGTGGATCCTCATAGTTGAGTAGAGTCTATGGCCAGTGCGTCTTGTCTCTTTAGGATGTTTTTTTTTATTTTCTATTTGATTATCAGTTTGTACATTTTGTGATCCGACTGAGGGGATTCCCTCTACTGTACTGTATCAGGTCTTGAGGTGTATATGTTATATATGTATGTATGTATATATATGTTGTGTATATTTTAAGTTTTTACTTTTTCCGCTATTTTAATGTATCAGCTTAACGATAATAACGAAATTAGGTCTTAATATTTTTGGTTTTCTTTAATGGGACGTCGGGGCGTCTCATTCATAACCTTAGACTTCCATCGCAGAGGAAACAAGGACGTTTGTGGTATACCTCTTCGAGCATCTAATCTCCTTACCTTCACTGAAGGTAATAGGGGAATGCCTAAGGATATTCAATGACTATATGCATGTGTGTATATGTTTACTTGAGTGATTTGAATATTATTATGATGTGGAGCTAATACTTGAATGACTTGTTTACTTGAACTATTGTGATTGTTACTTGAAGTTGATTATTACTTGCCTTAAAGTATCGTGAGTGGTATATATGTGATGAACTGTCATTAACTGTGATATTATTGTTGAGAATGTATTACTGTTGATTGAAGTTTGAGAAGCCAGACTTGAGTCTGTGCTCAAAGATTATAAGGATTAAAAGCCTTAATAAGCCTTGAATAGAACTTTGAAAGTATTGTTTCATTTATAAAAGTTCCTTGTTTAAAACGCTTACTTCAAGAGAATGAGATTCTTGTTTTGAAAAGAAACATTGAAGTGTTTTTAAGTCAATAGAAACTACCTTTTTATGATCCAAAGTTTGTACGAGAGAAAACCTTTTCGAACTATGTGTTTTATGAAGGAAAATCCCCTTTGAAAATATTCGATTTTTATTTCGTCAAGGATTTCAAAAACAAACAAATTTCCTAATTGTTTTATAAAATAATTTTTAAAGGAAAATATTTTCTCCTAAATGATTTAGAAACATTCCTGTTACTTGGATAAGTGACCGAGGTTTTTGTTTTGTTTTTTATTTTCACTGAGCGAAAAGTAAGCACATGTGAAAGAGAATCTTGTTCGCGAGACATCGCCTCTAGCATTCAGTTTATGCACGTGATCTGGGATCCGGGTCAAGAATTATGGACCAAGGGTCCTAATCATGATATTATGGGCTAGGAGTCCTAATCTTGGAATTGAGGACTGTGTCCTAATTTCGTTGTTATGGGCTTGGAGTCCTTATCATGTTGAAATAAAACATGGATAAAGTTATAATTGTCTCTACGACCACAACCTTGTACTGCGGCATCGGTCTAAGGTGTTGTGATTGAGCACTCGTACTGTGCGTCCTGTGTTATTGATTTTCAAGTGATGAAAAGTCTTTTATGCATATGCATTTCCCCTTAGCAGACGTGCTTGAGTTATCGAATACCCGCTTAAGATGTGGTATTCAATTATGTATACATCCGAATGACCGTTGATAAGGGATTCATGATGATGTTGATCCGGGTGCATGAGGTGACGGAGACAACTTGCCAACACATCATACGAGCCTAATCAACTCTTTCTTTCTTAATGATAAAATGGTGATCGTATCTCATGAGATTAAGTTTAGAGCCTGATGATTGAAGTGTCATGCATTATCTTTTAAAAATGGATTGATTCGGGTACGAGACCCACTGATATAATACTTGTTGTTTACCTATGAATAATGTTTTAAATGTTAATATGCCAAAGTGTTGTATGTATCATGTATATGGTTGTTGTGCGATATATCCGTTGTCGGTATCTCACTATTTTATTTCTACTTGTTATTCTCTCTTCCTTTTGGTATCGTCGTATGTATATGAGTTTAGATGGATCCCAACATCCCACTTGTACCGACGATGTCAAAGATTGAGGTCTTCGACGATGCGGGGAATGCCGGGGCATGGCTGATTCATCCGGGGGCAACATCTGCCACGTTCCACGGATCAATCACCACAACCGATTTGAATGCTGACGGAAACCCAATCCGTAGGAGCCATACCGTGGAGACTAGGAGAGTAGCTCTGCCTCCGACTTGGTATTACCTTCACGCACTGTGAGCTAACGGACTGCTACATGAGCCACCACCTCTGGACGTTGAGCAGGCAGCACCGATTGAGGAGGACCCTGAGGAGGACTTCTATGAGGTCATGGAGGAGGATGAGCCTGAGTATCATGTCCTGGATCATGACGATAACGACGATTCCCTAGATGAGGGCGGCGACGTCATAGATCCATTACTTGATGTCTCGTCTCGTGGGAGCATTTGTGAAGACCCTGCTTGCAGCCAATGTCGGTAACCAGTTCGGAGTGTTTTGTGGATAGTCTTCTATTTTCTGACTTTCTAGAGTTACCTTTTTGGATGTGGTTTCGGACCCTCTTTCCCCGTGTTTTTTCTTACACTCTTTTAAGTTGTATCTTCTAGATTTCTAACTCTATTGCAATGTCCATTGATAAGGCCCTAATTTATGTACTAGAACTTGGCTATCATTGGGACATGTTATGAATATGAATATATATATATATATATATATATATATATATATATATATATATATATATATATATATATATGTTGTCTTCAATTCATGTTCTGAGTGTTCATCACTGTTATTTCATTTATCCTTTCAAACAAAAAAACAAAAATAACTACCATTTTTAATGTACTCATCCATCGAGAAAATGATACTTTCGGAAAGTAACCAGCATTGTAATCGGTTTTATTTCCGCAATTGGGTAACCATGTGATGTCGGGTTTAGGGTGTCACAACTCACCCCATGACTCAGCTCTTCCGGTGTCCGGTTCTGTCTCGGCAGTTCTGTTTCCGACTCGACTGTTTTCCCGATTTAGGTTTTACGCACGAATAAAATATAATATTTCATTTCCGAACGAAAATTTTGAAAATAACAAAGTCGTCTGAAACGCGATATAAAATCTAACCATTTCATTCTCGAGTCAAAATTAGGTTTTCTGCTCAGTAATATTTTACTGTCAGAGAAAACGCAAACTGGTTTCCGTCTGAGTTTTAAACCCAAAATTTCACCGTAACCCTCTACCATAAGACAGAGTATGAATATGATTTTTTTAAATCAAAAAATCAATTTATTGGTCTTAGATAAAAATATAAATAATTATATTTTTACCAGTAATAACACGTAAATAAAAAAAATAGGCTGTTACATTACTACCCCACTTAGAAAAAAATTTCGTCCTCGGAATTTATGTACATCAGGAATTCACGATTCAAAACTAGACAGCATCTTGTAATCTGGTCTTAATCTAAAGATCTTACATTGTATTTTCCATTGCTATTTGCCCCCTAATTAACATCGGTAACTCCATAACAGAATTCATCCTTATATCGTTCTATTTATCTTCGAAACTGTCCATCACTACATTATGTTCATTGTCCTTAACTGTTCATCTTAATCTATCATCCTTAAAGGGCATAATTTAAACTTAGTCATTTTCCTCTTCTTAATATCGATCCACTAGAAAACCTTATTTCAACATCTAACTTCCACAATTTACACCACAATTTACACCACAATCAATACTACCTTAACTTCCTACTCACTGTATCCAATCACAGTCTTAGTTCCTTTGAGTGTATTCCACTATTCCTTATTATATCAAAATCACACATACCTTCTATGAAATATGCAGATTGATAGGATTCAACTCCCTTCACCGTAAACACTCTCCCAGTGGTCTGAGGCCTGGCTATCGGTTGGCCTATTGCTGGAACTCCTATTCCAACATCACCTCTGTAACCTCCAGCACTCTACCACCCGCGACCGGCTGCTGCATAGCCAGTTGTCTACAATCCTAAGCCACGTGATCTGGTTTCCTGCAGTGGAAACAACCAGGTCTCTCCCTGAAATCCCGCTGATTATACGGTCCTCCACATCTCAAACAAACTAAGCCTTGCTGCTGGTAGCCCGCTCCAACCACTTGTGTTGTAGCAACTGTTGCTGATGTAACTGCCCGCACTGGTCTGGTATATGGTCCCTGTCTCTCCTAAGAACCACTACCTTCTCTCCTCTGAAGACCCGGTCGGATAGGACCTCCACTCCTATGCTGCCTCTGCTCAACATCTAGCATCAGATCTATGCTTTCTGTGGCATTGCATCTCTCAACAAGCTTTGTAATCGAGAGACACTATTACTCTCTGTAGTTCATGTCACAATCCTTCCTCGAACCTTCTACACTGCCAATCCTCATCTGGATATCTCGGGTAGAACTCCGAAAACTGAATCAGAGTCTCAAAGCGTGACACATAATCCCTAATAGTCATGTTGCCCTATTTCAGATTCATGAACTCACTATCTTTCTCGCGTCGGACTAGTCACGGAAAATACTTCTTGAGGTAACAGTCACGAAATAACTGCCAGCAGATCAGTCTGCCATCTGCTTCTAGTAACCTTCTCTTGCCTCTCCACCAAGACTCTGCTCCTCCTGTCAGCATGAAGGCTGGATAAGTCACCTTCCTATTCTCTCTGCAGCGCATGGTACTGAATATCTTCTCTAAGTCTTGTACCCACCAGTCAACCTTTTCTGGGTAATAATTTCCCTGAAACTGTGGTGGCTTC
The DNA here is from genome assembly GCA_030762895.1 of Sophora flavescens. Lineage (NCBI taxonomy): Eukaryota > Viridiplantae > Streptophyta > Magnoliopsida > Fabales > Fabaceae > Sophora > Sophora flavescens. Next base: position 61,681,339 of record CM061068.1, on the reverse strand, counting down.
CCCTTTAGGAAAGTATTCATTCCCGCATCCTCAACTTCTACAGCTTTTCTCTGATTCTGTAGTTCTTGCTGCTCTTTGGTCATTTGCAACATCCCTGATAGTCTTGAGAGTCTCAATTGACTCTCCTCCACTTCCGATATGGTCTCTTTCACCACTTCTACCTCTAGCAATTCTCTCGGGTGATCCATCATCAACACTTATACCACGTCCTCTACCTCTAGCCATGATCCTGTTAAGGAAATCATCAGCTCACATCAATATGACATATAATACCACATTAAGCTGGAATATAAATACTATATGTCATATAAATTTTCGTTGTTGCGTTTGGACTCATTACCCAACTTCTAAACATAGTCAATATCCGATGTGGATTCAACTAGACACGGCCAGTAACAACATCCTAAACCACACAGTCTGATCAGAATCAAACTGCTCTGATACCACCAAATGAGACACCCCGTTGTGCCCCGTTGTGCCATTAATTATTTATTTAAACTTACTAGCGTTCTGAACGTTAACATAAACTGAAAATATGAAGAAATTAAAAACTAAAACATCACACATACACTTCTGAAAGTTAAACACGCCATTGTTATATTATATAAACACACTCATGTGTATCCATTACAATCCAAAACACCGTGTAGGGTATCCTATCAATAGGATCCCTCATAGGTAATTAATTATACAAACTATTTATAATTAGCGGAAAATAAAACGTCTTATAAGACTCATTGGCCCAAAACTCACTACACTATATCGTTAGAATCCATAACTCGTCCGCCAGCATCCGGTTCATATGGAGTTCCATCCAACTCCTTAGCATCGGGTTCCTCCATAGAGTCTTCTAATGAAATAAAGTGGACATACACCAAAATACAGAAATAGGGAGATAAGAAACAATTCTATCATCATAAGCAGAAAAGAATCATAGAACATAAATATAATAATAAACAAAGACACGCATCACACATAACTAACAATCATCCTTCATTTAAGATATTATCCTCTACCCTTAATCTCATGCAATTAAATCTTTTATGCTGAAATGTCCATCTCTACTCCTGTCACATTAGTCGGTAGTCCCAACGGTCCGGTGCCAAGAACTCGGTGCGCCCCTATTCCCTTATCTCTAGTAAGGAATAGTGCATTCAGCACAGTGTGATCACTACTCCCCCATCGGATATAACACAATAAGCACATAATACATAGTACATCTATTGTTGAGAGGATAATCAGAACAATGCGTCAAAGACTATAAGAGTATTACGATCGTCTACCTCGGCATCAACATCCGTAGGGCACTCACCCGTAATATCCGGTATGCAACATAGGATATCCTGACCTCGTGTGTTCCACTCACATGGCTGTAAACAAACATGCATATATATGAATCTCACTGACTCGCATTGGATACTACCTAGTGCCTCAACCTTCCATCACAATCTCAACACACATTCCATGTCATATATCATCTATTAAACACTTTAATTTGGCTAGGCACCTCTAAGTTACATTCATTCTCTCACCCACACAAATATCTCCCGAATAATACATATCCTTGCCTAAAAGCCGACTAATCATGTTATTAAACCAGGCAAATCATACATAATACACTAATCATAAAATATTCAGACAAAATAAAATGTCACACACGGTAGATTACCTCAACCAGCACATCATAAATAATTCAATAATAATAAAGTCAGACATCATCAAATATTCTAAAATTATCCTAATGGCGATAAAGCTACAATCCCCAAATCATCATTGGAACTACATAGTAGTTTCCAATATGATTTTGGTTTTGTCGATTACCCGACCACTAGTAGGTTTTAGGTCACCCTACACCATTATTATAAATTATATACTACTTATCCGTTCCGACGATGGAATGGTTCTTTCTCCCACCTGAACTTATATCTGGATTCACGAACTTTCCGATCCTCATTACTACACCACGGTTATCAGTTAACCTTCAACCAAATCACATAAAAATAAACTAATCAAACAAAATCCACCTAGATTCACAAGGGTTCGTCCAACATATCAAAAATAGGCTTGGGTTATTTTCTCAACTCCATCTTTTGGATCCTAGTTACTAGAGTCTTAACTAGCATAGATAAATTGTTACAAGTCAAAAATATGAAACAAAATCCTCTAACCACTTGATTAAGTTTTCAGTCATAAAGAGTAAAATAAGCTAGAAATTCCTTTTGTTCACATACTCTTGGATCTATAACCTACACACCTTAGATAGTTCATACAAATCATTATCCAATTAAAGATTGAAGAAAACTCATTTTACCTACATGAACATAGATTCGGTCGGCATAGTAAAATAGGGCTAGGAGTTTCTTTTGATTTCAAACTTCTAGATATAACAACTAGAGGTATTAGAGAGGTAAGATCAAGTGTCATATTTTAAAAATTGAACAAAACTTCATTTGCCTAAACATACATAGTTTCGGCCATGTAGAGAAAAATAGGAAGGAAAATTCTTTTGCTTCCATGCTCTTAGATAATCAAAGTAGAAGTCATATAGAGTTCATAGAAATTGATCTCACATTAAAATGATTTTTTTTAATGATTTTCTAGAATTATTTGAAAATCTAGATCTAGGAATTAGAATTTGTGAAAACTTGATGAAAATGGAAGTTTGATGGATGATTAATGAAGCTAAGAGGATGAGGAATAGGATCCTCACCTTGAAATGAAGAAGTTTGATGAAGAACTTGAAGAGAGATGAAGAACTTAGCAAGAACACTATGAAGTTCTTTGTGTTTTGTGAAGAAATGACTTAGAATGTGAAATAGAAAGAAAAGGAAATTTGTCTAAGTGTGGGAGTGGTGTGTGTGAGCCATGTAGACGAGGGAGTGAGTGAGAGGAAATTATTTTGTTTAATTGCTTAAGAATGAACCATGGTTGAAATTAATTGACATAGGTTAAGTTAGAAAATGAGATAATGGAAGTGTATTAACAATGATATTAAGTACATTCAAAATCTTTTTAATCATATAATATTATTATTTGATAATATAACTAATGTGAGTATGATAAATATTAAGAAAATTAATAGGTCAAAAGTTTTGATCTTAATTATACAAATTATTTTTTAAAGTAAATGTTCAAATTGGTGTCTGAAAAAAATTCGAAGACACACTTACTCCCTTAAAAATGAAAAATATGATTTTGATTATCAAAAATCTCAAATATCAGTCAAAATTGTATTTATAGGGACTAAAATATCCTCAAAATGTAATCTTATTCTCTTAAATGGCTATCATTAATATGTGTACATATAACTTAAGCTTATTCAATTAAATTAGATTAATAATTCGTACTAGGTTTTGGTAAAAAATTATACTATTTATATGTTACTTTCTTTTGTTTTTAAAGTGTTTTTAAGAGTTTCATTTTGTTTTTGTTTTTGTTTTTTGACAAGCAAAAGAATATTATTAGAGAGAGTACAAGAGTTTCATTTTGATACGTTGTTAGTGTAAAGTTTTTTATACTATTGGTCATTCAGAAACATCTTATGTATGACTTTTAAAGTTATAATAAGAGTAAGATACTTTTAATGATTGGTTAACCATGTAATTAATGAATTATTAAGAAATTTAACAATGATATTAATTACATACAAAATCTTTTTAATGATATAATAATATTATTTTATAATATAATTAATGTGAACATGATAAATATTAAGAAAATTAACAGGTCAAAAGTTCGTATCTTAATTATACAAATTATTTTTTAAAGTAAATATTCAAATTGGTGTCTAAAAAAATCGAAGACGCAAATGATCCCTTAAAAATGAAAAATATAATTTTGATTCTCAAAAATCTCAAATGTCACTCAAAATTTTCTTTATAGGGAATAAAATATCCTCAAAATGCACACTCATTCTCTTAAATGGCTATCCTCAGTATTCAACTAAATTAGATTAATAATTCGTACTAGGTTTTGGTAAATAAAATAATCTATTTATCTTTTACTATTTTCTTTTGTTTTTAAAGTTTCATTTAAGAGTTTAATTTTGATACATTGTTAGTATAAAAAAATTTATATTGTTAATCATTCACAGATCATCTTATGTATGACTTTTAAAGTTATAATAATAGTAAAACACTTTTAATGATTTGTTGACCATGTAATTAATGAATTATTAAAGAAATTGACAATGATATTAATTACATTCAAAATATTTTTTATTATACAATATTATTATTCGATAATATAATTAATGCGAATATGATAAATATTAAGAAAAATTAATAGGTCAAAAGTTTGTATCTTAATTATACAAATTATTTTTGAAAGTAAATGTTCAAATTGGTGTCTGAAAAAAAAATCGAAGACACACTTGGTCCCTTAAAAATGAAAAATATCAATTTTATTATCAAAATATTAAATTTCAGTCAAAATAGTCTATATAGGGATTAAAATATCCTTAAACATTATTTTTAAAATCTAATTTGACTGACATTTGAAATTTTTTAGGTCCAAATTCACATTTTCCATTTTCCACTAACCAAATACCTCTGTTTTTTAAGGACCAATTTACCCTTTATTGTACTTTTCTGCATATATAAATTGAGGTGGGGAAACTCTGATTCAACACACAAGTTTGAATTCTCTCCAGCTATACCCTATGTCCATCCACTCTCCATTGTCCATCCTCTTCATCTCTCTATTTTTTTCTCTCCATTTATCCTTTAATTTCCCATTTTTCTCCATATTCTCTCTCCACCCATCCTTATTTTTCTTGCTGCAGAGGCAGCACATCAAGAGAGAATCTATTTTGTTAATGACATACCTTCGAATAACGAGCTCGGATAGGCACCTTTTCTAAGCCATATCTTTTGATTTGGGATGGTGGTATCAACATCCCACTCAATAAAGGTGAGTGATGCATTTTCCATCATTTTTCTGTCCCTTCATTTTATATGGATCTAAAGCTTCGAATTTCTATGTTTCAGGATTTCGGGGTATGGTATGTACAGTGCATATTGCATATCTTCTACTTTTAGTGCTTTATTTCATGGTATTCTATTCTTTTTTTCCCAATTTCAATTTTTACAAATGTATTCAAGTTTTTCATTTTTGTGCATTTTTGTGTTTGCTTATTTTTTATGTCGCTATAATATTTTTGCCTTTCTTGTATATCAAAATCAATTCATCTTTGCTTCTCTTATAGGACATTGTAATTGGAAAACTAGAGTTTTGTAAATCAATAAAGTCCGCCGAAGAAGAAATCTATAACTAGTGTTGGATTCATGTATATTAATATATAAAAAAGTTATTTTTGTATTTAAATGTCAGCAATTTACATTAATATCTTTTGCATAAGTTTGTGTGAAATTTTATAAACCTAACTTTTTTCCTAGTAGTTGTCCATTATTATATCAAATTAAAGGTGATCTTCTATGTACTTGAAGTGGTTAGTCACAGTGGAAGTGTACGACATCTCTATGTGAGCCGTACCTACAATATTAGGGGTTCAAATGCTAGAGTCGTCACTTTTTGATTATTTTACCTAACAGTCCCAACCGAGGGTTTGTCTCAAAGCTATGTCTGTGGGATACCCACTCAAAGACATAAAAAGGCAAGCTTACAATCACATATTAAACCCTGCAAAACCTTGAACAATTATTTCAATTACTCAATGCTCGTTGTCTTCTTTCTGCCTAATCCAAAGATTACTTATTACTCCCAAATATGTAACAAAATCCAACACTTTGTTACTTTTATTTTTAAGGATACTTTTATTATTGATGAACATACCACACTATTCCTATATTTTATTAAAGTAAGATTTGCATTTACTTAAGTAAAAAGCTTCAAAAGGCAGCTTTCATTTATTCTACTTATTGATAAAACCTGCTTCATCCAAAGTGCATTAAGTATGGATCTTTGCTATATAAAAAACTAAAAGTGAATCGACCACTACAAGTAAGACTATGACATGTTATAAGAGATTCTACTAAGATTTCAACACTGATATGTTTTTCATTGATGAACAAGTAGGTCCTATACTAATGAGGGGGGATTCTTTTTCTAGCTTTCATAGATATTAGGGAGTTGAGATATTATATTTTCATTGTCTCTATTTTGTTCTTTATACTTCTATTCATTTTTTGGGTCCTAGGAAGATTTCTTTATTTTGCTCTACTTTTCTCTTAATAGTCCTACATTCATTTTAAATTGTGTATGTTATACAGGTTTCATTATGTATTGTTTGGATAATCGTTTTGTTGTCTTTTTCTACGATTCTTTTGATTTTTCATTATAGGTTTTCGGGAGGGCTTAGTGGCCGCTAATTTTTCATTGAATCGAAAGTTTATGTTGTGGCATAGTTGTCTGAATTTATAGAATATGGTAATCCTAAAAGATATAAATGAAACATAGTGATAATTTCATTTTCGGTTGAGTAAACTCAATGATGTTACTAGAGAATATTGATTAATTGTTTAACGTTTTTAAGTTCATGGTTTGAAATTTATATTTATTTGCATGGATAAGAAGTATATTTGTATCTCATTCAGTAAAATATATTTCAGGTTACCATGGAAGAACATCCAAGTGAGACCATCACAAATAATTTCACAGATAAGTGCTGGGAAACAATTCTTGAGAGACTAAAACATGAAATCATGAAGCGAATGAATCTAAGTGAGCCACTGCCTCCCTTGGAGCTTCGACAAAGCATTAACGGTCACGAAATGTTTGGATTCCTTTTGCCATCCATTATTCAGGTAATTAATACAAACTCATGAATCTTGAAAATAGCATGCCTTTGTTGAGCTGAAATTAATATCAATGTTCTCTATATTTTATAATATAGAATTACAATCACATAATTTGGATCAGATCTTTATCATGTTTGTACAAAACTAGATTAACATAGCTTGCTATGGTCAAGTTCATTCAATGACCGCTAGATTAATTTGGATTGATGTGGTAAAATAGATGACTCTTGTAATATGTAGCTTTGGAATTATGTTCTGTTTTATCATAATTTAATCCTTTATTACAAACTTTATTTAGGGCATTGAAGCTCAAGATCCCGACCATAAATGTATAGAATATTGGAAACATAAATAAGTTGTATGTGTATCTTAGGGGAGTGCCAATAATGATAAGTTAAAACATTGTTCAAGTAGCTCTCGAGGTGATGTCAAGATCAAATTTTTTGGGGTTAATCTGGTGAAACAAGAGCAAGATAACATAGGAGGTACCAAACTTTTTGGGGTAATTTTGGTGAAACGTGATTAAGATAACATAGAAGGTATTTTCATACCTTGGTTTATGCTCATATTACTTTACTTCCAGCATCAAATGTGAAAATATATGTGTCTCCTATCTTTTTATGATTTAGTCTTGTCTATCTAGTGAGTTGCTGAGAAAATGAGATACATTTTATAACTTTTTTTAAAATAATTTTTTTTATGCAGCTAACTCAACCTATATTTCCTGATATAATTCCTCTTGAGCCCCCAAAACAAAAGTATTACTCGTTTTGCAAAATATTAACTGCCTCTGATACTAGCACACATGGAGGATTTTCAATTGAGGAAGCATGCTATTGAGTGCTTACCACCATTAGTATTTAACTCTCCGGGTTTCCTTCAGCTACCGCTTATTAAAAATATTTAATTAAAAAAATGTTCATTTTTTCTCATTTTTAATGCTTTCCATTTATATATTGTAGGACATGACCCAAACAATCCTAACCCAGAACTTAATAGCGAAGGACATGCACGGTTTTGATTGGAAATTCCATCATGTATATAGAGGTAGTAATTTGGATTTTCTATTGGAAGTCTTCTTTTCATATTTATATTTTAGTTGCACAGTCAAAATTATGCACCGAATGAATTTTATATGGTTTGCATAGAATGAGGAATACTAGGTACATTACATAGTCTTTATATATTCTATGCAAACCATGAAATTCATTCAATGCATAATTTTGACTGCGTAACTAAAACATAAATACAAAAAGAAGACTTCCAATAGAAAATCCAAATTACTACCTCTATATACATGGCGAAATTTCCATTCAAAATCGTGCAAGTCCTTCGCTATTAAGTCCTGGATCGGGGTAGTTTGGATCATATCCTACAATATATAAATGGAAAGCATTAAAAAATTGAGGAAAAATTGAAATTTTATTAAATAAAAATATGGAATAAAAGACAACTGAAGGAAACACAGAGAGTTAAATACTGATGGTGATAAGCACTCAATGGCATGCTTCCTCAGAATTGAAAATCCTTCATATGTGCTAGTATCAGAGACAATTAATATTTTGCAAAACGAGTAATACTTTTGTTTTGGGGGCTCAGGAGGAATTCTATTTGGAATTATAGGTTGAGTTTGCTGCATAAAAAAAAGAGATTATAAAAAAAATGATAAAATGTATCTCATTTTATCAGTAACTCAATAGATAGGCAAGACTAAATCAGAAAACATAGGAGACACATATATTCTCATATTAGATCTTCGAAGTAAAGTAATATGAGCATAAACCAAGGTATGAAAATACCTCCTATGTTATCGTAATCCTGTTTCACCAAAATTACCCCAAAAAGTTTGGTATCTCCTATGTTATATTGCTCTTGTTTCACCAGATTAACCCCAATAAGTTAGGTCTTAACATCACCTCGAGAGCTACATGAACAATGTGTTTACTTATCATTATTGGCACTCCCCTAAGATAAACATACAACTTATTTATGTTTCCAATATTCTACACATTTATGGTCAGGATCTTGAGATTAAATGCCCTAGAAAAAGTTTGTAATAAAGGATTAAATCATGCGAAAATAGAACATAATTCCAAAGCTACATCTTACAATAGTCATCTAAGTTTTACCCCATCGATCAAAATTAATCCAGCGGTCATTGAATAAACTTGACCTTAGCTTAATCTAGTTTTGTACAATATGGTAAATATATGATCCAAACTATGCGATTTTACTTCTACATTATAAAATATAGAGAACATTGATATTAATTTAAGCTCAACTAAGATTCATGAGTTTGCGTTACCTAAATAATGGATGACGAAAGGAATCCAAACATTTCGTGATCGTTAATGCTTTGTAGAAGCTCCAAGGGAGGCAGTGGCTCACCTAGACTCCTTCCCTTCATGATTTCATGTTTTAGTCTCTCAAGAACTGTTTCTAGCACTTATCTGTGAAATTATGTGTGATGGTCTCACTTGGATTTTCTTCTATGGTAACCTGAAATATATTTTACTGAATGAGATAAAAATATAATTCTTATCCATGCAAATAAATACAAATTTCAAATCATGAACTTAAAAAATTTAAACAATTAATCAATATTCTCTAGTAACATTGAGTTTACTCGACCGAAAATGAAATTATCACTTTGTTTCATTTATATCTTTTAGGATTACCATATTCTATAAATTCAGACAACTATGCCACAACATAAACTTTCGATTCAATGAAAAATTAGCAGCCACTAAGCCCTCCAGAAAATCTACAAGGAAAAATCTAAAGAAGCATAGAAAAAGACAACAAAACGGTTATCCAAACAATACATAATGAAACATGTATAACTTAAACAATTTAAAATGAATGTAGGACTATTCACAGAAAAGTAGAGCAAAATACAGAAATCTTCCTAGGACCCAAAAAATGAATAAAAGTATAAACAACAAAATAGAGACAATGAAAATACAATATCTCAACTCCCTAATATATGTGCAAGCTAGAAAAAGAACACCCCTCCTCTCATTAGTATAGGATCTACTTGGCCATCAATGAAAAACATATCAGTGTTGAAATTTTAGTAGAATCTCTTATAACATGTCATAGTCTTACTTGTAGTGGTCGGTTCTCTTTTAGTTTTTTATATGGAAAAGGTCCATATTTAATGCACTTTTGATGAAGCTGCTTTTATCAATGAGTAGAAAAAATGAGAGTTGGCTTTTGAAGCTTTTTTCTATAGTAAATGCAAATATCTTACTTTAATAAAATATAGGAATCATGTGGTATGTTCTTCAATAATAAAAGTATCCTTAAAAATAAAAGTAAGAAAGTGTTGGATTTTCTTACATATTTGGAAGTAATAAGAAATATTTGGATTGGGAAGAAAGAAGACAACGAAGGGATATGCATTCCTCTAGGGACAATGGATCCCCTTGCCTAACACCCCTTTTGCAAGAAAAAAAACCCTGCTGGATTACCATTAGCAAAAATGGAGAGTTTTGCTAATTTCAGAATAACTTCTACCCAATGACAGAACTTTTGAGCAAAACCAAAGCATTTGAGGATTTTCAATAGAAAACTCCAATCAAGAGTGTCAAAAGCTTTTATGATGTCTGTTTTCATTGCTAAATTTCCAGCAAATGACATTTTATAAAGGAGATTAACAACTTTTGAAGTTAAAAAGATGCATTCTGAAATTTGCCTACCTTGAACAAAGCCTCTTTGATGTTCTGAAAGTATCTTTGCTGCAACCTTTGACAACCTATCTGCCATGACTTTGGAGATGATTTTGAATTTAAAATTGGCCAAAGCAAAAGGCCTTTATAGGTCTACTCTGTCTGCTTCAGGAACTTTTGGGATTAATACCACTACATTTGAATTATAATTGGGAAGCAAACGGCTATGTTTGAAAAAAATGAACCACAACCATAAACACATCCACAACAACTACATTCCAAAATTTTTGAAAGAAGAATCCTCCAAACCCATCTAGACCATGTTCTCCATCTCCATTTAATTCAAAAATAACATTTTTGACTTCCTCCATTGATGACAAATCAGTAAGCATATTGTTGTCATCCATAGAAACCATAGGAGATATGATTTCTTCTATTAGACAATTATCTGAACAATTATTGTTTGTTGCAAAGAAACTTTGGTTAGAAATTCCCAATATGCTTTTCAATGTCTACCTGATCGAAAATCAAATCATCACCACTCTTTTGAAGTTGACACAGGGAAACACAAGACAGGGGGTTGAATTGTGTTTCTTAAAAGATTTTTCAAACTCCTTTGTTAAAACAGTTTTCCAATCAAGCAAGAGATAAACATTTCACCATTTTTCACCCATTCATTCTCAAACAAAATGTAGAAGTTCTAAAAAAATGAATTCTACCTAAAAAAATAAATGAAGAAGTGAAATAGTAAAATAAATTATTGCTTTAGAAATTATTACATAATCATGTTGCCTTTTCAAATTGATTTGTAGCTTACCACAAATATTACATAAATTATTGCTTTAGAAATTATTACATAATCATGGCTCATTGGCACTTGCATATAATATTATGATACTCTTTTTTGAAGCTGTGATTGAACTAGAAACGTACGAGCAACACCCCACGGGGCCGATGAACGTCGTGGGACGCCTTGAAGCACAATTCCCCACTGGGCGGCGGGTAGAATCCTTTGCAGATGAAATAAACAAGCGACGGGATATTGTAAGTGGCAGAGTGTCCTTGCTGCCACGATCCACTGAGATTCAGCCCCAGCCGCTTCGATTCGTCCCTCCGCTCGCCCCTCTCTCGGTTTGGCCCAAGTCACCAAGGGGGTTATGGGACCGTGACTCAAACGGGTGGCTCTTTGCCAACAAGTGACGCGATAAGTCAAGGAGCAGGGGACGAGTGTCCGAGTGCATGTGAACGGGTCAAGACGCCCGATCTAGTGACATGTGGCTTAGCCCTGGGCACGTGGGCAAGTCCAGGAGCCCGACCATGGGTCACGCAACCGAGCCGGTGAGGGAAGGAACCCAAGGAGCAAGGGTCGAGTCAACGAGTCCTGGTACGAAAATCCCGGTTCTTGGTGCATGTCACCAGGTCATGATGCCTGATCCGGCTCGGTCGGTGCGTCCAGGAACAAATGGAGCAAGTGTCAGTTCACCGAGTCCAGGTGCAAAGTCCTGGTCCCCGGTGCACGTGGTCAATTCATGATGCCCGATATGGCTCATTCGATGCGTAGTCCTGGTGCACCAGGCACACGTCCCCGGGGCACGTGATGCCTGATCAGGCTCGGTCGGTGTGGTCGGGAACCAAGGATGCATGTGTCTGGTGCACAGGTACAGGTCCCCGATTTCAGTTGAAAAATCATGAAAAATCGTCACCGTCATGAAATTCCATGAAAAAACAAATGGTATTGTGAACTGTAAATTTTTCATCCCCTAGCTCCCATATTTATAAGCATTCCTGCAAAAATTCACGTCCAAATTCAACCTCTAGCTTTGAAAAAAAAGAGTATGTCTCCCCAGCAAAAAGGATGTCTTGTACTGGGAAATGGATCTTTCCATTTTAAGCTATTATAGGGGGGAGGTACCTGGCTATTATATTTTATATATATATATATATATATATATATATATATATATATATATATATATATATATATAGTAATAGTAGTTGCTGTTGTTGTTGTTGTAGTTGTAGTTGTAGTTGTTATCTCGGGGACAACTATCTCCAACCCCGCTTAGATATGCATCTGTCGGTGTACGTGATGCCCGATCTGGCTCGGTCGACATGGACATGAAAAAAGGGAACGATTGAAGGGTGCACCGGGCACGGGTCCTCGGGTGCACCAGGTGCCGGATCTGGCTCGGTCGATGCTGAGAGGAACTAATGTAGCCAGGTTCTGGTGCACTGGATTCCTTACTTGGCTCGGTCGGTGCACCAGATTCATGATTTGGCTCGGTAAGGTGCACCGGATTCCTGATTTGGCTTGGTGTGGTGCACCAGATTCCTGACTTGGCTTGATCGGTGCACCAGATTCATGATCTGGCTCAGTGTGGTGCACAAGATTCCTCACCTGGCTCGGTCTGGTGTACCAGATTCATGACCTGCCTCTGTCTGGTTTACTGGATTCATGTTTTGACTCGGTCTGGTGCACCGGATTCCTGACCTGCCTCAGTGTAGTGCACCAGATTCCTGATTTGGTTAGGTAAGGTGCACTAGATTCCTGATATGGCTCGATGTGGTGCACCGGATTCCTGATCTGGCTAGGTCTGGTGCACCAGATTCCTGATCTGGCTCGGTGTGGTGCACCTGATTCATGATCTGGCTCGGTCTGGTGCACCAGATTCATGATCTGGCTCAGTCCGGTGCACCAGATTCCTGACCTGGCTCGGTCTGGTACACCAGATTCATGACCTAGCTTGGTCTGGATTCATGACGTGGCTCAGTGTGGTGCACCAGATTCTTGATCTGGCTCGGTGTGGCGCACCAAATTCCTGACTTGGGTCGATCTGGTGCACCAGATTCATGATCTGGCTCGGTTTGGTGCACCAGATTCATGACGTGACTCGGTGTGGTTCACAGATTCTTGATCTGGTTTCGGTGTGATACACCAGATTCCTGAGTTGGATCGGTGTGGTGTACCATATTCCTTACTTGGGTTGGTCTGGTGCGCCAGATTCATGATTTGGCTCGGTCTGGTGCACCAGATTCCTGACTTGGCTCAGTCTAGTGCACCAGATTCATGATTTGGCTCGGTGTGGTCCACCAAATTCCAGACTTGGCTCGGTCTAGTGCACCATATTCTTTACTTGGCTCGACCGGTGCAGATAGGAACCAAGGTTGCAAGGGTCTGGTTCACATGGCACTGACCGACTGAAGGTGCTGGTGCTGGAAGATGGTTCATTTTGGGTGGCTAGTGACTCGTGCACCAAGGTTGAAAATGTTACATTGCATCACCTGTGACTCGTGATCCTTAATCCGACCTTCCCTAATATGATCCATCAAACTGTTTGTCATCCTCAACGTTCCAAGCCTAATGCTCTTAGTGGTAACTTCCCATGCTAAGCTCAAGTCTCTAAACTTCTATATCAGATCCATCTATCTAACCATCAAGGCTAAAACATGTAAGGTCTTTCTACTTAAGTCATCTGCCACTACATTGGCTTTCCCAGGGTGGTAGGTCAACTCAAAATCATGATCCTTAAGAAACTCCATCCACCTACGTTGCCTCATATTGAGCTCTTTTTGGTCAAACAAATATTTTAAACTCTTATGATCACTAAAAGCCTGAAACTTAGCTCCATAAAGGTAATGCCTCCAAAACTTTAAGGCAAACACTACAGCTCCTAACTCCAAATCATGGGTAGGGTAGTTCTTCTCATTGGTTTTCAACTGCCTAGAAGCATAAGCTACTATCTTGACATCCTGCATCAACACACCACCTAAACCTTGCTTAGAAGCATCGTAGTACACTACGAAAGGTTCACTAGGATCGGGTAAAACTAACACTGGCACTGATACACATTTCCTTCAAGGTTTGGAAACTTTCCTCACACTTAAATCCCCACACAATTAAAGAGCTGCTCTTTATTGGTGAGACGGGTCAAAGGTAAAGCTATCTTAGAGAAACCTTCTATGAACCTCCTATAGTACCCTGCTAAACCCAAGAATCTCCTAATCTCGTTCACTGACTTTGGTTCTTCACATTGGAGCACAGTCTCTACCATAGCCGGATCCACGACTATCCTACCTTTAGAGATGACATGTTCTAAGAAGCTCGCCTCTTCTAACCAAAACTAGCACATGGACAACTTAGCATACAACCGCTTTGTCATTTCGCAAGGATGTAAAAATAATTTGTAAAGTAGTCATTATGACTAGGTGACTTATGTAGGTGAGTTGTCCAAGTTGAATCATCATTCCTATCCTCCAACATATTTCTGCAGATCCGAATCCGGCTCCGTCGTTTGCCCTATTAGGTTTTTCCCCCGTTTTTTGCTAAAATTTCACCCGATAAAATAAAATATTTTATTTTTTAGTAGAAATTCTTGATATATATTTTTTCCCCAAAAAGTGGCAAAATTTTGAAAATTTTCATTTTCGGGTCGAAATTAGGGTTTTCAGGCAGTACATAATTGCACTGTCCGTAAAAATGCAGACCGGGTTCCGTCTGAATTTTCAATCCAAAATTTTAACGTAACCTTCTACTATAAAGTAGAGTCTAAATATGATTCTATTTTATCCAACATCATTTTGTTGATATCGAAAGAAAAATATAAACATATTTAATCTACCGATATTGAAAAACAGTAAAAACTGGGGTGTTACATTACTAGGGGTGTAATCGGGTCGGTTCGGATCGGATTTGGTGGTTTCATCATCTGAACCGAATCGGATCACAATTGGATCGGTTCGGATGATCTGATTACCCATTATTTTTTATTATTATTTAAACTTCGAAAATTAAAAAAAAAAATAGAAAAACAGAAAAATAAAATAAACACATTTATTTATTAATTATATTAAATATATATAATAATATATTAACATTATATATTTGTATATAAATAATTTTAAAAATAAATATTTATAGGGTTCAGATCGGTTCGGTTCGGATTAGATTTGTAGGATCCGAGACCCGAACCGACCTTGTTCGGATTAGTGGTTTTTAAATCCTATCCGATAATCCGAACCAATCCGCCAAAATCGGTTCGGATCCATCGGATTCGCGGATTGGATTGGATCCGCTTACACCCCTATACATTACTACCCCATTTTAAAAAAATTCGTCCTCGAAATTTCGTGACTCGAAAGTAGACAGGATCTTGTAATCGTATCTTAATCCCAAGATCCTACACAGGATCTCCGTCCTTCTTTCACACAAAAAGAACTGGTGCTCTCCACGGGGAAACACTCGGTCGTATGCACTGTTTTTGACAATGGTTCTTCTAATTGAGCTTTCAACTCAACAAGCTCTGTAGACGACATCTGATATAGAGCAATGGAAATCGGACCAGTTCTTGGAATTAGGTAGATGGAGAACTCGATGTCTCTGACCGGTGACAAACCGTACTCCAATCGATCTCTCCCTCGACTCCCAAGCTCGATAAAAGTAAGTATCCTTGAGCTCCTTCTTTTGAAGAAGTCTTTATTTTGTTTGCAGATAAAAATCCAGAAATCTTAGGATTAGGAAAACTAAAGTTTTATGAGCCCAATCTAAAAGGATATGGCTGGAAGATAACTGATCCATGTCTAGAATCACTTCTAATTGTGTTAAAGGCAAACATATCTGATTAACAAGAAATCGTCTATCCTGAAATTTTCGATTCAGGTGCGATGCATTATTTTTTGTCAAATGTCTCACACAATCCATCGAAAAAGAATGCATCGCACCTGAATTGAAAATTTCAGTTAAAAGATTTACCAGCTGGGTCGCAACTACCTTGTATGAGATCATCGGATTTTGAGGCTTCAGCACCACTCATGGTGTAAACTCTTCCCTTTGTCATCGGTCTATTGGTCTTTGAATCATAGGCAGCGACCCCAAACTTTGATGCAAAGCACTCTCTTGCTAGGTGAGCAATCTTCCCACAATTAAAGCATAACATGCCTCTCAGCTTACAATCCTCAGTAATATGATTCAGCTGTCCACACTTGCGGCATCGTTGAACCAGGTCTTGATTCTGATTGTTTTGGCTTCCACTACCATACACAAATGCGACGGGACGATATGATTGTTGGTTCTGATTATATCCTGGAGGTCGGAAATATGGCTTCTTCTGAGCTTGTTCCTCCCTTTGATTCTGATATTGATTCTAAAATTGAGATGGTCCTCTGATGTTATCCCGATTGTCTCTCCCCTTCCTCATCAGTTCCACCTTTCGACACTTTTCGACCAAAGCTTGGAAGTTACGAATTTCAGACAGTGGCACTTACTCCTTAATCTCGTATCATAGACCTCCTTCGAATTTCTCACATTTCCAACCCTCATCAGGTTAAACTTGAAATAAATGGAAATACTTGGTGAGGGGTTCAAACTTTGCCGCACATTCCCCAACAGAAAGTTCTCTCTGTTGTAGACGTAAAAACTCTTGTTCTGTCTCAACTCTGGCGCTCTGAGGGAAGTTCTTATCCATAAAAGTAGTGCGGAAAACATTCCAAGTTATTTCCTAGTTGCCCACTTCCAGCAGCTGTCTAGTACCATTCCACCAATATTCTGCATCGCCTAAAAGCAGAAAAGTAGCATACGGGACTTTCACTCCTTCAAGGCTATTGATGAGCTTGAAAATCTTTTCCAATTCTTGTATCCACAAATCAGCCTTCTCATGATTGGTATCACCATGAAATTGCGGAGGATTCTGGCGACGAAAGGTAGTTAATCCTCTAGCCTCAGTAGCTTGCTCAACTCAAATTTG
Source organism: Sophora flavescens (assembly GCA_030762895.1). Taxonomy (NCBI): domain Eukaryota; kingdom Viridiplantae; phylum Streptophyta; class Magnoliopsida; order Fabales; family Fabaceae; genus Sophora; species Sophora flavescens. The sequence goes on along the minus strand of CM061068.1, from coordinate 61,664,170 downwards.
ATCTTGTTGGTTATGTGCAGCCATAAGATCTGTTTGTTGTGCTATGGCAGTTGCAAATTGGCCATGGCTTGTGTTGCGTAATTCACCCCACCAGCATCATCATTGTTCTCTCCTATATTACCACGGCCGTCACCACGATCGCCTATATGGCCACTTCCACGGCCACGTCCACGTCCAACTTCTGGTTCCATAATTGACCTACAAGACAAAATCAGTCAGTATGCAACCAGAAACTGAAACTTATGCTTATGTATTATCACACATTACTTCTAAGTAGCAATTCAATCAATTCATAATCAGATATCACACAACACAAACATAACAGATCTATTCCACAAGGTTCCCGAAAGACTCGACCAGCTCTGATATCACTAATGTAACACCCCCTTGGGCATTACATGATTATTTCATTTTGGAAATATAAAATGAAAATAAAAGCTGGTTGCTCTCGAGAAAATAATTTAAATACATAACTACGTTCGAAAAAGGTTATAAAATTTTTTCTTCTGCAGTAAATAAAGTTTTAGCATGCAAACATTAACATATAACAACTTCATATACGTTACTGCATACTTCATAAAAGTAATACGCATCACAGCGTACGAATTGATTTTTCAGAAATATATACCTAAGCAAAAGATATAATTATACATCACTGAACCGAAAAGTCTGAACAGCCCTTACTCCAAAAGAATCAACCTAATATCCTAGTTGAGATGGTCACTCTAACCAACATCTACTGGGAAGACCCTCGAGGTCATCCCTACGATCAACGGTCTCTTCAGTTATCAGGACTAATGTCCTCGAGTAAAACAGGGAACTCCTTTGCAACGTCTGTATTCGCGTCCCACGGTACAACATCAAAAACCAAGAAAACATATATATTACAAGGGTGTGATAACAAATGAGTTTTATCATGATAACAACATGCACGACACACAAAACAACAGCATATACACATATATACATCACATAAATTCTCGGAATAAACATATTGTTATAAACAATGGGATTCATACCCGGCAGTCATCGCAATTTTTAAAAATGCATGACACTTCAACATCCACCATATAATTTTGATATTTATTCTTCAGAGATCCTAACTTCCCTTCGTCAAGCATGATTAGGCTGCAATACCCCTTACTACAATTGTCTTATGAGGCCGGCCTCTTAATTTAGGTCCGAGCTCCAATTGTTAAAGGGTATCACACTGAAGCACCTAAAATAATATTGAGTAGTCCCTGATTGAGTACATCCACGTTTTGCATCGTACGTCCACAGCTCGAAGTTGCGAGGTCCCAGCCTTTGTGGTTCATGAACCCGAATGTCCGTAATAGACTACTTTGGTCTTGACTTCCCCAATTTGTCAATCCACCCTTTGTGGATTGTAGCTCGATAATACATGGTACATTGGCCAACAATACATGGCACACTGGCCAACAAAGGCACGTCTGCCAAACAATGCATGTAAAACATTTATTCTCGTTACTTTTCTTTTTCGTTCATTCTTTCTTTGTCGAGGCTCAAAGTTCATGACTATTCTTACTTAGGCGTCAAGCCCATTCATTCATAACACAGGACACTGATTCAAATGTGCCAACTGTGACTTTAACCCGCGACACACAGGACAAGTAGTCCACGTACTTACTCGTAGGAACACTAGCCCGACGTCTCGACCATCTAGGTCCTCACTTTTCTTTATTCAACATCATTTTCATTCTGCGAAAAACAAATACCAAAACAAAATTCCGAAACTTATACAAGTTTATCGGAAATATTTTCGCTGATTTAAAATCCTTTGGCAGAAAATATTTTCTGCTAAAATTCGTTTATAAAAATTTAAATCATAACGAATTTCTTTTTAATCCCTCAGATTTACTTACTTTTGAAATTTCTTTTCTTAAAACACATCAAATCCTTGACAATCAATTCTAACACATTTTTCTCCAAAACAATAAAACTATTTCTCATAGTCTCGCTGTAAATCACTTTTTCTAAATTACTTTTCATTTAGAATAAAATTGTTTGTGAATAAAATGGCTTTTCTTTTTCCAAAAAGCTTTTCACCATCCACATTAAAATTATTTACTCTTTCACCAAAATTTCATTTAATATTATTATTTTCATCATTTTCTTCCACTTCCATAAATCAAAACACTTAAGTTTCTCCTCAAACTTTTTTAAAGTTTCATCCTTAATTACAATTGACCACTGACCACTGTCAGTCTTTCAGTCAATCACATCAAACAAAAGTTAATCCATACATCACAGGTTATGACATGCTTTCACAGATGACATTTAAAAATCACATAACCAAATAATTAAGATTAAATCAAACACCATAGAAACACTCCCAATAAATACACAGACAACTCACATATAGCATGTAGCTATCAAAAACCCCTCAGGTAAACTCTCATTACCTCTTGAAGATTAACTTTTCCTTGATTGCCAACACCTCAACGTTTCTCTTCTTCCACCAAACACTAATCACTACATTAGTTACAACTCTAACCTTCAGCAAACAATCATAAAAACAAGTTAAAATTGAAACAAAAACCATCTAACCTCTAGGGTTAGGGTTCGGCCAACACCCAGAAAATAGGGTTAGGGTTTTCAAATTCCTTCAATCTCTTGGATACATGACCCTAGTGCTATAGATTGAAGATAAAAATTGTCATGAAACACTAATACAAGTTAAAGGATGAAAAAATTTATTCTTGACCCATTTTAGAGGGGTTATGGCCAAGAATTGAAAAATAGGCTAGGGACCTCTAAATTTTTCAAGCTCCTGGATCCATGATCCTAGAGTATTAGGGAGTTAAGAAAAATTGTTATACTTTAAACATTTTCATCCTATGATTTTCTAGAATTAAATGAAGAAAATCAATGAAAATGGAAAAATGGTGTTATTGACAAGAATGAATTAAAATGAATGAAGAGGAAGACAACCATGATCATAAGCAATAAGGGTTTACCTGTTAGATGATGAAAGGAATGAAGAAAATGATTAATTTGGCAAGATCAACAATGGACGTTTTTGGGTTTTGTTGTATGTTCTTGGTGAAGGATGAAAAAAAATGATTAAGAGTGGGGGTGGGTGAGACACCCCGTTGTGCCCCGTTGTTTCATTAATTATTTATTTAAACTTACTCGTGTTCTTAACATTAACATAACCCGAAAATACGAAGAAATTAAAAACTTAAACACCACACATACACTTATGAAAGTTAAACACACCATTGGTATATTATATAAACACACTCATATTTATCCATTACAATCCAAAACACTGTTTAGGGTATCCTATCAGTAGGATCCCTCACAGGTACTTAATTATACAAACTGTTTATAATTAGCGGAAAATAAAACGTCTTATAAGACTCACTGGCCTTAAACTCACTACACTATATCGTTAGAATCCTCAACTCGTCCGCCAGCATCCGATTCATATGGAGTTCCATCCAACTTCTCAGCATCGGGTTCCTCCATAGAGTCTTCTAATGGAATAAAGTGGACATACCCCAATATACATAAATAGGGAGATAAGAAACAATTCTATCATCATAAGCGGAAATGAATCATAGTACATAAATGTAATAACAGTCAAAGACACGCATCACCATAACTAACAATCATCCTTCATTTACGATATTATCCTCTCCCCTTAATCTCATGCAACTAAACCTTTTATGCTGATGTGGCCATCTCTACTCCTGTCACTTTAGTCAGTAGTCCCGACGGTCCGGTGCCAATATGAATAGTGCATTCAGCACAGTATGGGTGACTATTCTCCCATCGGAAATAGCACAACAAGGATAGAATACAAATTACCTCTATCATTGATAGGATAATCAGAACGTGTCAAAGACTAAAAGATCATTACGGTAGTCTACCACGACATCAACATCCGTAGGGCACTCACCCGCAATATCCGGTATCCAACATAGGATATCCTGACCTCGCGTGTTCCTCTCACACGGTTGTGAACAAACATGCAAATATATGAATCTCACTGACTAGCATCGGATACTACCTAGTGCCTCAACCTTCCGTCACAATCTCAACACACATTCCATGTCACATCTCATCTATTAAACACTTTAATTAGGCTAGCCACCTCTAAGTTACATTCATTCTCTCACCCACACAAATATCTCCCGAATAATACATATCCTTGCCTAAAAACCAACTAATCATGTTATTAAACCAGGCAGGTCATACATAATACACTAATCATAAAATATTCAGACAAAATAAAACGTCACACACAGTAAATTACCTCAACCAGCGCATCATAAATAGTTCAATAATAATAAAGTCAGACATCATCGAATATTCTAAAATTATCCTAACGATGATAAACCTACAATCCCCAAATCATCATTGGAACTACAGAGTAGTTTCCAATACGATTTTGGTATTGTCGATTACTCGACCACTAGTAGGATTTAGGTCGCCCTACACCATTATTATAAATTATATACTACTTATATATTCCGACGATGGAATGGTTATTTCTCCCACCTGAACTTATCTCCGGATTAACGAACTTTCCAATCCTTGTTACTACACCACGATTATCAGTTAACCTTCAACCATATCACATAAAAATAAATCAATCAAACAAAATCCACCTAGAGTCACAAGGACCGGGGTTCAACTAACATATCAAAAATAGGCTTGGGTTATTTTCTCAACTCCATCTTTTGGATCCTAGTTACTATAGTCTTAACTGTCATAGATAAATTGTTACGAGTCAAAAATATGAAACAAAATCCTCTAACCACTTGGTTAAGGTTTTTATGTGTGTGATTCCGGCAAGTGTACCAGATTCGTTGCCAAGTAATAAAAAGATTGACCCCACAGGGACCGTTATCTCAAATCACAACTAGTTATTAAATCGATAAAACTGGACTGTATAAAAAAGGGATTTTGAAAAGGTTTTGATTTTTGAAATCGGAATCAAGTAACAATCAAATTTAAAATCGCAATTAAACAAAACAGAAAAGTAAATCAATTTAGGGGTTTTTAAGATCTAAAGATATTCCTAGGAATTGGGTTACCAACAAGATTGTTTATGTTACTAAATTGACTACCCCTTGTTAATTATCAAAATTGCTTTGAAGGCGAATTTATTCTTAATAAGTTAATGCTCCCTCTCAGGTTACAAAAACCATGCCCAATTAAACCAACCCCTACTCTCGTGGTAGTTGAATTTAGATTGAACCCTTTACGTTTTGTGATAATTCGTGAATCCTCGAAGGACCGTTTCTAACTCTCGTGATTTAAGTCCTAAGTCTGATTCTATAGATCCGACACCTAATTTCACCGCTAGGTTCCTCCTTAGAGTATCTACGACACGCAAATAAGTGGCCACCGAATTTACGAGTAATTTAAAACAATAGAAATCAGATCTAAAGCAAAATTGAAATTAACAAAGGTAAAACATCAATTCATAAACATAAATCAGATCTTGGGCATAGCCCCAATCCCTAGAAATAAAGCTACTACTCAAGCATTGCCATGGTGATGACAAGCTTGATTAACAACAACATAATTAAAAACCTAAGAGAAGAGAAGAAGGAGAAGAAGAGAAATCCTAATTTTTCTAAGGTAAGCAGACCCAAAAAAAGTCTTAGAGTCCTATTTTCGAGTCCTTGAGGGATATTTATAATCTGGGGTAACTTGAGTCCCAAGCCAACACAAAAACCAGATCAAATCAGTTTTTAATGATCCATAGATTGCGCGTCACGGCCGTGATGGCCATCACAACTGGCCGTGGATCGATTCTGCCTTGAAGGTTGCCTCACTGATTGGTCTGTCACGACCGTGATCACCATCACGGCCTGGCCGTGATCAATTCTGCCTGTGGGGGTCTGACTCAGTTGACATGTCACAGTCTTGATGGGCATCACGGCCTGGCCGTGATCAGCTCTGACTTTTCCATGTTGGGAATTTGCGTATAAACCAAAATAAAACGCAATGGAAAAATTCCCATCGAAGGATCCATGCGAATGGTCATGATTCATGATTAGAAAGTTTACCTCTTGAAGCGATGGCTGTTGGTTGAAATTCGTCTATCACGAACACCGCACGAACGGTGTCTCCAGAGGTATCCACACGAGCGGACTCCGTGAACGTCCAACGTCACGAACCTGAAGCGTCTTTGTCTTGCAGTGCTAGCTTCAAAACCGAGACTTACTGTTCACTCTTACTCTCTATGTGCGGCTAGGGTATCAACCTTGTGTGCACAACAACTTAAGTGTTCTACTTATAGTAGCGCCTCCTTAAGTGAGTTAGTGAGCAGCACTTGACCTAAGCCCATGTACTATGCGCTAGGCCCAATAGGAAAGTCCAACTCTCCTTTTAATGCTTCTTTTAATCCGCTCTTATGTGTGTGACCCTATAGGTTCCCAAAACGTTAGTCGTAACATTAAATCCCATTTAATATTACAAACAGTGAGCGGTATCTAGCAATACATCACTGCTACCTAAGTAGTGAGAAAGTCAGTGATTTGACGAAACCTTTCTTTGACAAAAATTCATGTGCATTATTATCTCTTTGTCTGTATATCTATATTGAACACAAGGCATAGAATGTGTCACCCTTGTATGGTTCAATATCATGTTCCCTGATACCCGAGTAGACTCAACAACAAATGAGGTCAATATCTCATATTGACTCATTTCAGCATGGCCATGCATTTTACAGTCTCACTCTATCAGGGGGCCCACATATATTACTCCTGTCATGTAGGAGGGGCAAATTCCATCTAGGTCACTCACATCTCTCTTCATGGCTCGTGGTATGCCCAATGACAGTCTTTATAATCATTCTATTACAGATGACATTTGACGATATTAAAGCACACGACTCCTCATGTAGGGATCGTAGTGATTTCAGGTCGAAGGATTGTATGCATCATTGTCACTATGAGAACTACTTATGACACTCACATAACGCTCCATGTAGTGTTCTCATGGCGGGTCAATCCAGTACATCATTACCTTAATGTGTACCTATGTGGCACCTCGATATCTCATATCTATGACCCGTGAGATGTGGTCATCAGTCTGCACACATAATAGTCTCAATTGTATTATTATTGTCCTTATTAATAAAATACTTGACTACGGATATTTAAGAATAGGATTTCATTGTTCAATAGTGTCTCACGATCAAGTCATATACTTGATATTCTATTAAACTGAAATTTCCATTCTAAGGACTTTATTATGTTTAAACAAGTAACACAATAAACTGGAATGCCTCATATCATATATATATATAATAGCAAGATACAAATGTAAGTCTAAAGAAATACATTGGCCTCTAGGGCTTACACCAACAATCTCCCACTAGCACTAGAGCCAATCAGGCATCGATCTAATGCCCATCGATCTAGTGTGACCTTCATGCTTCTGTTGAGCAAGAGGTTTCGTAAGTGGGTCAGCAACGTTATCAAGCGTTGGTACTCTGCATATTTTCACATCTCCTCTATCGATAATCTCTCGAATGAGATGGAAGCGCCTAAGTATATGTTTGGATCGCTGATGAGATCTAGGTTCCTTAGCTTGTGCAATGGCCCCATTGTTATCACAATAGAGATCAATGGGGTCCACAATACTAGGAAGCCGTACCAAGCTCGATAATGAACTTCCCGATCCAAACAGCCTCCTTTCTTTGCATTGGAGGCGGCAATATACTCAGCCCTGTAGTAGAATCGCAAACCTGTCTCTTGCTTTGAACTCTTCCACTTACTGACCCCGCCATTCGAGCAGAACACATAACCAGATTGCGATCTGGAATCATCCTTATCGGTCTCGGAAGCTAGCATCGGTGTAACCTATTACAGCAAGCTCTTTCCTCGCCTCCATATACCAAGAACGAATCCTTAGTTCTTCTCAAGTACTTAAGGATGTTCTTGACAATGAGACCCAGTGACTTTCATCGGGATCGACTGGTACTGCTCGTTATGCTTAAAGCATACGATACATCCAGTCGAGTACATAACATGGCATACATGATAGATCCAATTGCGGATGCATATGGAATCTTACTCATGCGATCCCTATCCTCTTAAGTGGAAGGGGATTGTGCCTTTGATAGGCATATACCATGTGACATAGGTAATAGTCCTTTCTTGGATTCATGCATGTTAAAGCGTCTCAACACTTTGTCTATGTATGTACTCTGACTTAGGCCAAGCAATTTCAGCGATCTATCCCTATAGATCCCGATCCCGAATACATAGGTAGCTTCACCCAAATCTTTCATAGAGAAGCAATTCCCTAACCATGTCTTTACATTTTGTAGTGTAGGGATGTCATTTCCAATGAGTAATATGTCATCTACATATAAAACCAGAAAAACAACAATGCTCCCACTAACCTTCTTGTAGACACAAGGTTCATCTTCATTTTTGATGAATTGCATCTTGTCTTACAACATCATTAAAACGAAGGTTCCAACTTCGGAAGTTTGCTTCAATCCATAGATTGATCGCTGCAATTTACATACCTTTCAGGCATCCTCTCGAAATGTCAAAGCCTTCGGGTTGTGTCATGTACACATCCTCAAGAAGCTTTCCATTAAGGAAGGCAGTTTTGACATCCATCTGCCATATCTCATAATCATGGTATGCAGCGATGGCAAGTAAGATCCGGGCGGATTTAAGCATCGCAACAGGTGAAAAGGTCTCATCATAGTCGACACCATGAATTTGCTTGAAACCCTTAGCGACCAATCGCGCCTTAAAGGTATGTACCTTACCATCCATGTCAGTTTTCTTTTTGAAAACCCACTTGCACCCTATGGGTTTTACCCCTTCAGGTGGCTCTACCAAGGTCCATACCTGGTTGGTGTACATGGAATCCATCTCAGATTTCATGGCCTCAAGCCACTTCTCGGATTCTCGGGGCCGTGATGGCCTCCCGGTAGGTCACGAGGCTCATCTTGATCCATGAGCAATACATCACCTTGTGGAGTCATGAGAAATCCATATCTCTCGGGTTGGTGACGTATCCTGTTAGACCCTACGCTGGTCTTGTGCTCTTTGGAGGCGGGTTGTTCCTCCACAACATTTTGTGAAGGTTGCTCCTGTTCCACCAATGGTAGGTCACTACTCTGTGATTCTTGAATTTCTTCAAGTTCTATCTTCCTCCCACCGGTTCCTATGGAGATAAACTCCTTTTCTAGGAATACACCAGTCCGTGCGACAAACACTTTGCCTTCGGAAGGATTATAGAATTGGTATCCCTTGGTTTCTTTGGGATACCCCACAAAGAAGCATTTATCAGATTTGGGATCAAGCTTATTAGAAACTTGACGTTTTACATATGCTTCACAACCCCAAATCTTCATAAAAGATATGCTGGGTCGTCTACCAGTCCATATCTCATATGGTGTCTTTTCTACCGTTTTGGATGGAACACGGTTAAGTGTAAAAGCTGCTGTCAATAGAGCATGTCCCTAGAAAGAGTATGGAAGGTTTGCATGACTCATCATAGACCGAACCATGTCCAACAAGGTTCGATTTCTCCTCTCAGAAACACCATTCCATTGTGGTGTTCCAGGTGGAGTGAGTTGAGATAAAATCCCACACTCTCTCAGATGATCATCAAACTCTAGGCTCAAATATTCACCACCTCGATCTGATCGAAGAGCTTTAATATTTTTACCAAGTTGGTTTTGTTCCTCATTTTTGAATTCCTTGAACTTTTCAAAGGATTCCGATTTATGTTTCATAAGATACACAAATCCATATCTACTGAAATCATCAGAAAATATGATGAAGTACTGAAAACCACCTCTAGCTAATGTGTTTAGGGATCCGCATACATCGCTATGTATAAGACCCAAAAGATCATTGGCTCTTTCACCTTTGCCGGTGAATGGAGCTTTAGTCATCTTTCCCAATAAACAAGACTCACATATCTCATATGATTCATAATGCCAAAGATAAGACGGGTTCAACTCACATATCTCACATACCTTCGAAATGCGCTTCTCATTTATATGGCCTAAACGACAATGCCAAAGATAAGACGGGTTCAACTCATTTGGTTTGAACCTCTTAGTATTTATGTTATAGATGGGCATTTCAAGATCAAGGACATAAAGTCCATTACTCATGTGTGCACTAGCATAGAAAATATCATCCAAATAAATAGAACAACTTTTGTTCTTTATTATAAAAGAAAAACCAATCTTGTCCAAACAAGAAACGGAAATGATATTCCTGCTAATTGCAGGCACAAAATAACAGTTCTCTAACTGAATAGTAAGCCCAGTGGGAAAAGTCAATACATAAGTCCCTACAACTAAAGCAGCAACCTTTGCTCCATTTCCGACTCGTAGATCGACTTCGCCCTTTGTCAATGGTCTACTCCTGTCTAGGTCCTGCACATTTGTACAAATGTGAGAACCACATCCAGTATCTAATACCCATGATGCAGAAGTAGATAAATTGACTTCTATAACAAACATACCTGAAGCGGAAGTCTCACTTCCCTTCTTCTTCTTGATCTCTTCCAGGTATTTTGGGCAGTTCCTCTTCCAATGTCCGGTCCGACCACAGTGGAAGCAATTGCCTTCCTTAGCCACACCACCCACAGGCTTCAAACCAGAATTACTGGGTTTGATCTTGTTGATGGCCTTGCCCTTGCCCTTGCCCTTTTGTTTGTTCTTGGTCTTCTTGGGCTTCTTGGGCTGCTTCTTGCTATTTCCACTGGACCATCAAAATGGCCTTCCCTTTCCTTTGTTAATATTTTGTTCAGTGAGTTCTCAACATGCTCAACAATTACGGCAAAGGTTTGTCAAGATCATTCATATTGAAGTTCATGACAAACTGACTATAGCTCTCAGGCAACGATTGCAGAACCAAGTCGGTGGCCAACTCTTGGCCTAAAGGAAATCCCAGTCTCTCAAGATTCTCAATGTACCCGATCATCTGTAGTACATGAGGACTCACAGGGCTCCCTTCTGCCAATTTACACTGGAAAAGGGCTCTGGAAACTTCGAACCGCTCATGCCTTGCTTGCTCTTGGTAGAGCAGCTTGAGGTGCACGATCATATCGTACGCCTCCATGGTCTCATGTTGCTTTTGCAGCTCAGAGGTCATGGTAGCAAGCATAAGACAGCCGACGTCTAAGGCGTCATCCTGATGCTTCTTATAAGCATCTCTATCAGCCCTAGGAGCAGTTGAAGCCGGTGGCTCCTCAGGAATAGGCTCCTCAAGAACATACAGCTTTTTCTCATGTTTGAGGACAATCCTCAAGTTTCTGTACCAGTCCAGAAAATTCGTTCCGGATAGTTTGTCCTTCTCAAGGACGGATCGCAATGACATGTTACTTGATGTGTTTGATGCCATGGTAATCTACAGAGATAAATATGCAAAATATACGCATCATGCCATGAAGTTATTTAATTAGGTCTTTAATTAAATACGCCTCCCACTATTTTACTCAAAACAATGACCCTCATCATTGATTCGTAAAATCCCGTTGGAAGATTTTCTAGTGGGCCAAGATCCATATTTGACCTAGCTTTAAGTCAGCTTTGGCTGATCACTTAAAATTCGGTTATTTAGGTAGGAAACACTTTCCGATTGCATCTCATGCAACTCTTGGACAGTTGGGTGAATAACTTTTATTCTAATCCATCACATGGACTAAAGCCCAACTTATGAGCCTCTAAGTCTTTCAATCCTATTGAAGTTGGCTTAGTTAAGTCAGACCCAATGGATAGCAGTTGAACATTACATTTGTCCCATCGCGCCTTACTATTATAGATAAAGGTACCCCGCTTTGGCGGACCCACACTTAATCGATCATAGTCTTGACGAGTGCCATGCATCGGAAGGCCTTTAAGTGTGACTTAATATTTCCTTTTGAGGGATTTGTTTAAAGTTTGATCTCATCATTTGTTAAACTCTTTAACTTATTATTTACATATATGCATCTCATACATATATTAGTTAAACTCTTTTAACATACTATATACATACATGCATCTCATACATATATAAGGCAAATAAATGTGATATGGTTATGGCCCCTAACGCATTGATTCTCCCTAGCCAATGAGAGAATCTAAACTAAAACCTATGAGCGTCCAAGCTTCTCCAAGCAAGATCTCCCACGTGATAACGTCTTCATGTCTCCATCATTACATTACATAAACAGAAACCTCATTTTCATATGAGGGGAGTGAGATGAGAAAAGAAGATACATATGGAATATAAGAGAAAGGCACGGCACGCAGGCCGTATTTCAAAATATAAACCAAAAGTTAAAAGGACTAAGGCCATAACCATTCACCATACATCACCAAATAAATAGTAACAACCAATAATAATACACAATTATTATTATTATTAATTTCATTAATTAGAGATTTCAAAATCTGAATTTTGAAAACGTAACATATATATAACAAATCACATTTATTATAATTGATGTTACTATAAACCACATTTATTACAATTGTTGTTACTACAAATCACATTTATTGTAATTGATATAAATCACATTTATATAAATCACATTTATTGTAATTGATATAAATCACATTTACATAAATCACATTTATTGTAACATAAATCACATTTATTGTAATTGATATAATTATTAAATGGTGACATAAAATTTTCAAAATTTGAATTTTGAAATTACACACTACGCAGAGGTAGAACGGGGGTCTGAATTTCGAAATTACACACTACGCAGAGGAATGGCGGCTACGGTTCCAACACTTGAAACCTCAGCCGCAACAACATGAACTTTTCATGTCTGAAACCCCTTAACACCGCCAACACAGAACTGAAAACAATCATGTTTAACATCAACATTTGACGTCATCGCAGAACATAATAAGGATTCAAAACCAACGTACATATCGCATACATACACAAACATGCAATAGACGTATATATCATATACATACGAAAATCACAGAAACAAGGTTTCGCAAACCAGATGCAAACGATTTTCAAAAACAATTTTCAGAAAAACGATTCACATTATAAACATGTTATCATACATATCAGATAAACCACGTAACAGAATCATGGTTTCTAAGCGGCTCCCGATACCATTGTTGGGAATTTGAGTATAAAACAAAATAAAACGCAGCGGAAAAAATTCCCATCGAAGGATCCATGCGAATGGTCATGATTCATGATTAGAAAGTTTACCTCTTGAAGCGATGGCTGTTGGTTGAAATTCGTCTATCACGAACACCGCACAAACGGTGTCTCCAGAGGTATCCACACGAGCGGACTCGTGAACGCCCAACGCCACGAACTCGAAGCGTCTCTCGCTTGCGGTGCTAGCTTCAAAACCAAGACTTCTTGTTCACTCTTACTCTCTCGTGCGGCTAGGGTATCAACCTTGTGTGCACAACAACTTAAGTGTTCTACTTATAGTAGCGCCTCCTTAAGTGAGTTAGTGAGCGAAAGACTTGACCTAAGCCCATGTACTATGCGCTAGGCCCAATAGGAAAGTCCAACTCTCCTTTTAATGCTTCTTTTAATCCGGCTCTTATGTGTGTGACCCTATAGGTTCCCAAAGCGTTAGTAGTAACATTAAATCCCATTTAATATTACAAACAGTGAGCGGTATCTAGCAATACATCACTGCTACCTAAGTAGTGAGAAAGTCAATGATTTGACGAAACCTTTCTGTGACAAAAATTGATGTGCATTATTATCTCTTTGTCCGTATATCTATATTGAACACAAGGCATAGAATGTGTCACCCTTGTATGGTTCAATATCATGTTCCCTGATACCCGAGTAGACTCAACAACAAATGAGGTCAATATCTCATATTGACTCATTTCAGCATGGTCATGCATTTCTAGATCTCACTCTATCAGGGGCCCATGATATTACTCCTGTCATGTAGGAGGGACAAATTCCATCTAGGTCACTCACATCCCTCTACATGGATCGTGGTATGCCCAATGACCGTCTTTATAATCATTCTATTACAGATGACATTTGACGATATTAAAGCACACGACTCCTCATGTAGGGATCGTAGTGATTTCAGGTCGAAGGATTGTATGCACCATTGTCACTATGAGAACTACTTATGACACTCACATAACGCTCCATGTAGTGTTCTCATGGCGGGTCAATCCAGTATATCATTACCTTAATGTGTACCTATGTGGCAACTCGATATCTCATATCTATGACCCGTGAGATGTGGTCATCAATCTGCACACATAATAGTCTCAATTGTATTATTATTGTCCTTATTAATAAAATACTTGACTACGGATATTTAAGAATAGGATTTCATTGTTCAATAGTGTCTCACGATCAAGTCATATACTTGATATTCTATTAAACTGAAATTTCCATTCTAAGGACTTTATTATGTTTAAACAAGTAACACAATAAACTGGAATGCCTCATATCATATATATATAATAGCAAGATACAAATGTAAGTCTAAAAAAATACATTGGCCTCTAGGGCTTACACCAACATTCCATTCTTCCTTTTTCAGCTCCACTTGATCATGACCGTGATGTGCATCACGGCTAGGCCGTGATCAGCTCTGTTTGCCTCATTTTCTTGCCTTCCAAGCTCCATCTTCATGCCAGCTTCAACACAACTGATCTTGAGCAATTTAATCTTCGATTCCTGCACACAAGCACCACAAAACCACCTTACCCGTTCCAAGGTAAAAACTAACAAATAATCAAATAAAAATACGCCTAAACTATATGAAAATTCATGCAAAATGTCATGGAAATATGAGGTGAAATCACACTCATGAAACTACCCCAAGCTTAAGATTTTGCTTGTCCTCAAGCAATAACTAAGACCATAAAAGATAATTAATCACAACATGGACAGTGAATCTAGAACCCGGGTAATGAATTCAAGTAACAGGCATATTCAATAAGAAACCAAGAGACAATCGATTTCAAGTCCAATTAAAAGCTAAGGTTCCCCAGATTCACATCTCTCACTAATTCGGGCACTCTTCTCACCTCACTCATATGTTTGAGGGTATGTGACAATTCGCTCAATTTCCTCAAGGAAGTGTACCCTACCATAAGCTTGACTATCAACCAAATCTCTACTTTATTAATGAAAACACATAAGAATCAAGAGGTCTTTTATTTTGGTTGTAACGGGCCATGGGATTAATTGTTAGGTGGGAAATCAAGAAAAGGAAAATCCTAGAAGGCTAAACAAAATCAAACATTGCAAAGCATGACACCCTCTAAAATTCCTTTTTTTTTTGGGCTTTAGTTCAGTTTTCCACATTTCTTTCTTTTTAACCTTTTTACTTTTTATTTCTCACTTTATTTTCCTCATCCCCTTCTCCATATTTTTTCTTTTTTTTATTTGTAGAAGGGGAGATTTTAAACTTAGGAGAAATATTTTTCTAACTTTTATCCCACAATTTATTCTTCAAACTACCCTTTTGCCCTTTTGCAATAATTTAGGAGGTGTCATACCAAGCATCGTTCATTAAAATAGATCAAGGTACCAAGAAAAGTATTTTATTCTTTTAGGCTCAAAATTGGGCAACTAAGGGGTAACAATTAATCAGTCAAAGTTCAGAAGGCCAGAAAAATACCTAGTGCCTCAATCATTTTCAAATATGTTTTCAAAAAAATTTTAAGTTTCAAAACGATTTCAAGTCAAGTTCTAGAGGACACAATCCAAGAGGAATAAAACAGTTTATCACAAGGAATGGGGTAGATTTAGTGAGTACCCTTTTAGGCTCAAAAAATCTCACATTTAGTAGTTCAAAAATCAATGAGAAACATAAGTCTAAGGAACCACATGCTAATTATCAACTATCAAAAGATCATCTCAAGCATTTTTCATTTTTAGCCTTATCACAAGAATACAAAAATTGGGTTCAAAAATTCACTATCTCAATTCATTTGGCACCAAGTTCTCACAATTGGATGCAAACTCGAAGTAAGGGGGTAATCTAATCATGTGATCATGTAAAACTATGCCTATATGAATGCAAAATGAAAATGCAAAAAATTGCAAAAATACCCCTACCCCAAGCTTAAAAACTTACATTGTCCCCAATGTAAATACTCAAGTCAGAGAGAGGAGAAAAATATAATAAAAGAACTCACTGAGGTGGTGGGTGCTGGCTCAGATGCTAGTCATAGAGCTGCTGGATAATGGCTCTCTGCTCACGCTGCTCCTCCATGATGCGCTCCTGGTTCTCTAAGATAGTGCCAAATGTGGATGCGAACCGCGCATATGGGTCATCGGACGACGTACCTGCAGAGGAAGAAGATGGGTGCCCAGATGGTCTAGCCTGCGGTGGCGAGCGTAACGGTCTTTGTACTCTAATAGGCTGAGGCTCCTCTCCCACCGACACTTTCCAATTTGTCGGATTTGTTACATCCAAAAGTGCGTGGTTAGGGAGAGGAATTGGGTGCCTGCGTCTTGGGTGTTTCAAGCAGTACATATCATCCTCCTGGATGATCATCCCCATGGCCTCACAAGCCTGCAAGGAGATACGGGTCCGTCCAGGGGCGGCCTCAAAACCATCTAGATCAAAGTTGAAGTGATGGCATATTGTGGTGATCAGGCCACCGATGACAATAGTGCCACTCGAACTTTTGGTGACCTTTAAGAAGTGCCTAGCCAAAAATGACCATGTGTCCACGTTGCTCTCAGGGTGGAGCATGACCCATAGTATAAAGACCTCATCCTGACGGACGGATCCGTCACTCTCTCCACGGCCAAACAGGGTATTGGCTATGACCCTATGCATATATCTGATGCTTGGGTTAGCAAAGGCTGTGGACTTGGATGTCCGAGGGTCAAAACTCATGCCTTCATGGTCAATTATTGACCAGAAACTATGCGCACTAAACCCTAAGGGGTATCTTCTGTCACCCCCTATTGGTAAACCAAAAATCTCATTAAATTCAACTAGGGTTAGTACGAAGTCCTGGTTGAAGAACCGGAATGTGATCCGTCCCTCTTGGCAATGCGGTCCTTGGAGAATTTCTGCATTCAGAGAGCTTAGGAACTCCAGAGTGGAGCCAGCAAATGCAGGGTATCTAGTGCGAGCAAACTCGCTCCACCCTATGTTTTCTAACATCCAATTGATGTCAACAGTCAGGCCTAGGGTGTCTATACATGCATCATCAAGATATTTCGTTTGGACTATATTTCTATTTTTCAAAGCATTGAATCTATCTTGTTGAGAATTATCCTTAAAAAAAATCCCATACCCAAGTTCATCAGTCTCAGAGTTAGAGGAGTCAGAGTCAGAGTAGTTACCTGGGTTCCTGCTTCCTCTGGTGCGAGTGCATGAGGCTTCGGTTGCCCTTTGACATTTACTTTCCATGATCCTAGAGCACCAAAATCCACAATCCCCTTCACTGTTTCATAAATTCGGTTTGGTTAGGGTTTCAAAAGTGGGAATTTTTGAGTTTGCCCAAAATTGAAGGGTTTGCTTTATGGGTCTTGTTGGGTTAGGTTTAGGTCTATGGAGCAAGGGAGTAGGGTTGGTTGGGAGTGGGTGTAATGGGGGAGGTGAGTTTTTAAGCTTTTGGGTTAATGGGTATGGTGGAGGTTGTGAGAGGAAGTAGAAGAAGAAGAATGGGTGAAGAGGAGGATGGTGGGTTTGGGTTAAGGGAGAAGATGCGTGATGGGTGTAATATGAGGGAAATGAGGAGTTAGGAGGAAGGGGAATGAGTTTGGTGGCTATGGAGGTGGAGAGGAGGTTTAGAAGATGAAGAGAGTGAGGTTTGTGGTAGAGGAGAGGATGCGTTTTAGGTTTAAGAATCAGAGCAAAACACGTATCACGGTCGTGACCCTCATCACGGGCAGGCCGTGATGCGTTCTATGTCTGGAAAATCATTCTTCACGGGCGTGATGAATATCACGGCAAGACCGTGCTGGAATCTGTCGGCGCCAGTTTGCTGTCCACGGCGTGACCCTTTATCACCGGCTTGGCCGTGATCCTTTCGACCGCTTCTTGGAATTTACATCACGGCCGTGACCACTATCACGGCCTGGCCGTGATCCTTTCTGACCCTTCTTGGAATTTACATCACGGCTGTGACCACTATCACGGCCTAGCCGTGATCATTTCTGACCCTTCTTGGAATTTACATCACGGCTGTGACGTACATCACGGCTAGGCCGTGATGGATTCTGATCTTCTGGGGCCTTCCTGTCACGCCCGTGATGGAAGTCACGTCTGGGCCGTAATCTTCGCTCGACTTCATTTTCCATGCCCTTGTCACTATTCATGCCTTCCTGACCTAAAAACACTTGGCAAATCCATTAATTTATGATCTTTCTTCTCTAAATCTTCACAATTATTCAAAAACAAAATTCAAAAACAAACTAAGAAGGGAAAGAAAACTTGGGTTGCCTCCCAAGAAGCGCTTATTTACGGTCCTAAGCTTGACCATAGTCCTTTCAATCAACTGGGATCGGTGGGCTTGGAAGTGCAAGAACACTTCTCTTCCATGGAAGTCCTTCAAAGAGCCGATTTTGTTCATATGGCCAATTGCACTTTCGCTTTGCTCTCTTCACTCGAGCTTCATGGTCTTGCTTCCTCCCGACGGAAGTTTTAACTCCACATGATGGGAAACTCCGACTTCATCACCGTTGGGTGCATCATTACGTCATGGAAAGCTTGGGAGTTACTTCTATATTAGGCTCTTCCTTCACCTCCAGAGGCATTATCTCGATCCTGCACACATGACTCTAAAAAGGAGGGTTGTTATATGAGTTAGTCAAATCAAAGTCTACCCTACCTTCTTCTTCTACATTCAGAGTGAGTTTGCCATTATTTACATCTATGATCGCTTCAGTGTGGCCAAGAATGGCCTTCCTAGAATGATTGGGAATTTAGAATTCAAGTTCATATCCAACACCATGAAATCAGTAGGGATGAAGAATTTCCATACCTTTATGGGAACATTCTCTAGTATGCCTAGAGGAGTTTTAGTTGAGCCATCCGCAAATTGTAAAGAGAATTTGGATGGACTCAATTCCTTTGTTCCCGCCTCTCAAAGATAGTGAGCGGCATTAAACTCGCACTAGCCCCTAAGTCACATAAGGCTTGGTCTATATTCACTCTCTCCAATTGAGCAAGCAATAGAGAAACTTCCTGGATCTTTTAGTTTAGGAGGCATAATAGGTTTTATCATGGCTTTATGTTCCTCAATTAAGCTCTTAGTTTCTATTTCCATTTGCTTTCTCTTAACCAAACTTGTGGGAAAAATCTTGGGGTTGGTAAGGTGGTGGAGGGACATACTTTGGCTCTATCTCTTCATCTTCACTCATGTCCTCCTCAATTTCCTCATCCTTTTCAACTACCCCAAGCTTATCATCCCTTAAGTATATAGCATTACAATGTTCATTGGGATTAACTTGGGTTGTCCCGAAACGTACCCTTAGGTCTAGAATATGTACTAGCTTGTTGGGCAATCCGAGATTCTAACATCTTATTATGGATGGCTAAGTTATCTACCTTAGATGCTAACTCTTTTATTGCCTCATTGACTGCCCTACCTTGTTGGCTAAACTCTTCATTTTGCTTTGTTTGAGTTTCAACAAAGTTTTCTAAGAGAGACTCAAGTTTAGACTTTTGTACCCGAGGATACCAATATGCGGGTTTCCTATTACCTTGACCTTCCCGGAATTCGTGTGGTTCAAGCATGTTGTTGTAGTTCCCATAGGAGAGGTAAGGGCTATTCTTCCTCTGGTTGTAGGGATTTGGGGGAGCGTAGTTTGGCAGCTTCGGGTTCGTGTCATAGAAGTTGTGACAAGAGTTCACTTGTTCCCCCGAAGCACGGGATCCAGCGACAATACCTTGTGGGCACTCCATTATGTCATGTCCCTGCATTCCACAAATCTCACAAAAATATTAGTAGCACCTATTGAACTCACATTAGCCTTTTCTGTCGATCAAACCATTTATTCGGTGAGTCAATTTTAGACATAATCAGATCGCTGCTACTCATTTCAAACTTTACAATCTTTTTGGGTCATTACCTCTTTCCGAGCCCCATTGGTGGTATTTGGTGGCTACATTTTCAATGATATTGAATGCTCGGTCAGAGGTCTATTCATAAAGGCTCCACCAACATGCGGAGTCAAGTGACACCTTCAAAGAGTATTTCAACCGTTGTAGGAAGGTATGCACTAATAACCACCTTTCAAGTCCATGATGTGGGCAAGACTCCAACAATCCCTTGCAGCGATCCCAAGCTTCGGATAAGCATTCTGTCCTTTTGGAAGAAACCCGGTGATCCTGGGTTCGTAGGTAAGCATCTTGGATGGAGGGAAGAATTTCTCCAAGAATTTCTGCCCAGCTTGTCCTAAGTCAACAAGGTATTAGCGGAAATTGCTTACCAAGCTTTTGCCTTTCCAAGAAGAGAGGAGGGGAACAACCTCAAGCGTATAGATCAATCGGGCACCGTGAATCCTAATTGCATCGGTGAACTCCAGGAATGTCTCCACATGATCGGCCTGGTCCTCCGAGGTCAATCCTCCGAATTGATGTTGCCTAATCATGCTAATCATCATAGGCGGTATAGTGTAGTTCTCCGCCTCGATCTCAGGCCTAGCAATCCCAGTTTACAAACCCCTAGCATTTGGGGCTGCGTAGTCCTTCAGCGGTTTTGTATCCGTAGATTCGCCATGAGTGGAATGGGAATCAACCTCTCCTCTCTATTTGTAGTCACAAAGGTCCTTTCGATTTCTGGGTCGACTTCAATAAGGTTTCCAAGACTTAGGGATCTTTGCATAAAAGAGAAAAACACCTATAGGAGAGAGATAGATACTAAAAAGAAGAAGAAAAAGAGATTTTTTTTAAATATGAAAATTAAATAAAGGAAAAAGTCCAGAAAAATCAATTTAAAAATTAAATTGAGATTCAAGAAAGCACAGTCCCCGGCAATGGCGCCAAAAACTTGATGTGTGTGATTCCGACAAGTGTACCGGATTCGTTGCCAAGTAGTATAAAGATCGATCCCACGGGTTTTGATTTTTGAAATCGGAATCAAGTAACAATCAAATTTAAAATCGCAATTAAACAAAACAGAAAAGTAAATAAATTTAGGGGTTTTTAAGATCTAAAGAGATTCCTAGGAATTGGGTTACCAACAAGATTGTTTATGTTACTAAATTGACTACCCCTTGTTAATTATCAAAATTGCTTTGAAGGCTTAATTTATCCTAAACAAGTTAATGCTCCCTCTTGGTTACAAAAACCATGCCCAATTAAATCAACCCCTACCCTCGTGGTAGTTGAACTTAGAATGAACCCTTTACGTTTTGTGACAATTCGTGAATCCTCAACGGACCCTTCTAACTCTCGTGATTTAATTCCTAAGTCTGATTCTATAGATCCAGACACCCAAGTTCACCGCTAGGTTCCTCTCCTTAGAGTATCTACGACACGCAAATAAGTGGCCACGTAATTTACGAGTAATTTAAAACAATAGAAATCAGATCTAAAGCAAAATTGAAATTAACAAAGGTAAAACATCAATTCATAAACATAAATCGAGATCTTGGGCATAGCCATGGTGATGACAAGCTTGATTAACAACAACATAAATAAAAACCTAAGAGAAGAGAATGAGAAGAGAAATCCTGATTTTTCTAAGGTAAAGCAATCCCAAAAAAAAGTCTCGAGTCCTATTTTTGAGCCCCTGAGGGCTATTTATAATCAGGGGTAACTTGAGTCCCAAGCCAACACAAAACCAGATCAAATCAGTTTTTAATGATCCATAGATTGCTGGCGTCACGGCGTGATGGGCATCACGGCCCGGTCGTGCATCGATTCTCGCCTTGAAGGTTGCCTCACCGATTGAGTACCATCACGGTAGTGACCACCATCACGGCTTTGGCCGTGATCGGCCTCTGCCTGTGGGGTGCTGGCTCATTGACATGTCACTGCGTGATTTCGGGCATCAAGGCCTGGCCGTGATCAGCCTCGACTTTTCCATTCTTCCTTTTTCAACTCCACTTGATCATGGCGTGATGGGCATCACGACCAGGCTCGTGATCAGCTCTCGTTGCCTCATTTTCTTGCCTTCCAAGCTCCATCTTCATGCCAGCTTCAACACAACTGATCCTGAGCAATTTAATCTTCGATTCCTTCAACCACAAAACCACCTTACCCGTTCCAAGGTAAAAACTAACAAATAATCAAATAAAATACACCTAAACTATATGAAAATGCATGCAAAATGTCATGGAAATATGAGGTGAAATCACACTTATCAGGTTTCGGTCATAAAGAGTAAAATAGGCTAGAAATTCCTTTTGATCACATACTCTTGGATCTAGAACCTACACACCTTAAAGATTGAAGAAAACACATTTTGCCTACATGAACATAGATTCGGTCAACATAGTAAAATAGATTTGGGAGTTTCTTTTGATTTCAAACTTCTAGATATAACAACTAGAGGGTATTAGAGAGGTAAGATCAAGTGTCATCTTTTAAGACTTGGACAAAACTTCATTTGTCTAAACATACATAGTTTCGGCCATGTAGAGAAAAATAGGAAGGAGAATTCTTTCTTCCATGCTCTTAGTAATCAAAGTAGAAGCCCTATAGAGTTCATAGAAATTGATCTCACATTAAAATGATTTTTATATGATTTTCTAGAATTATTTGAAAATCTAGATCTAGGAATTGGAATTTGTAAAAACTTGATGAAAATGGAAGTTTGATGGATGATTAATGAAGCTAAGAGGATGAGGAATATGATCCTCGCCTTGAAATGAAGAAGTTTGATGAAGAACTTGAAGATAGATGAAGAACTTAGCAAGAGCACTATGAAGTTCTTTATGTTTTGTGAAGAAATGACTTAGAATGTGAAATATAAAGAAAATCAAATTTGTCTAAGTGTGGGAGTGGTGTGTGTGAGCCGTGGTTGAGGGGAGTGAGTGAGGAGGAAATTGTTTTGTTTAATTGCTTAAGAATGAACCATGGTTGAAATTAATTGACATAGGTTAATTTATAAAATAATATAATACTTAACTAGGCTTAGTCTTAATCATTATCTAGGCAAAATTGTGTGGTGAATGAGTGAGGGAGGTTTTGGCCGAGTTTTGCACCACAAAGGAGGAAGAAGAAACCAACTTGTTCATGACTTGCCTTAATCATGGTTAACATTTAACTAGGATAGGTTAGGTTAAGGGTATTTTGGTCATTTCACCTAAAAGACATGATTACTTGCATTAAATGCTTCATAAATTCTTGGTGAGCCATGGTGGTGACTCATGTAACACCATGTTTTTTCCTATGTTTTATGGAGCGGTAAATACATATTTAAATATGTTTATTTTAGATTAAACTCAGAGGATGATTTTAATTAAACTAAAATCATTTTCTTGTGTTGTTATATCATATGAGTGATGATAAAAATTTTGGTTGAAAATTCGGACGGAAGCCGTGCTACGTTTTCCCTTCACCGGTACAAATTTTATGTGCGAAAACCTAATTTTGACCAGTGAACAAAACAATTAATGTTTTTATTATGTATCCATCAACTTTGGTTATTTTGAAAATTTTCGTTCAAAAATAAAATAAAATAATTTTTTCAATGAAAACGTCGGAAGAATTACAATCGGAAATGCAATCGGCACGAAATGGAGCATATTAGGGAACATAAAAAAGTAAGGAGACATGATGGAAGAGTCCATGACACATTCCAAAAGTGTAATCATCACACTTTTCAAATTATAATACTATTCTAATCCAAAAAGTTATTTCTCTCTTCTTCCATCCAATCAAACATTAAACCACCAAGCTTGCTCAACAAGCCCTCCTCCCTCCTACTCCACTTGGTGTAGAATCTCCCTTCTATTTATATATATATATATATATATATATATATATATATATATATATATATATATATATATATATCCTCTCATTTTCTTCATCATCTTCCCTTCTTAAACTCCATTAAAGTTTCATCTTCTTCCTTTCTTTTAAAAGTTCAAGCTCTTAAAGCTTTAGTTTTTATTCATCTTTTCTACTTTAGTTCTTCATTAAAATTCTTCCTATACTAAAGAATGCTCTCATATGAATCAGTTTCATCTTTTTATTTCTTAGTTTACTTTATGTGCTTTATATGCTTTAAACCCAAAATCTCTCTAAAATGGTAGAAAAAATCATTTTTGAGTTGAAACCCACTTTCTATGGTCTTGTATAAACTTATATTTTCACATACTAAGAGGTTTTGAAAAAAAAAAATCTCTACCTATCTCTTCCAATGAAGGCCAAATGCTTGCATTTGTGAGCTAGGAGGTTTTTGTTTCAACTTTTGGAATATGATCATATGTTTGAGTTTCTAACAATCCATTGATCTTAAATCTATAAACCTTGAAGGTTTGATAGCTTGTTCCTATGATGGCCGAAAATATGAGTAAGTAGGCCTAGGATACTATGTTTGAACTTTCCAAGTATGATCATGGATTTAGAACTCTTAATACCTTGTGATTCTAAACTAAGAGTTATTTGTAAAACAAAGAACATTTTCCTCATCATCCTATGATGGCTAAACTTAGGTTTTAGGTGCTAGGATGTTTGAGTTTTTTTTTTCCAAAATGATCATGGACTTGAGCTCCATAAGATATTTTGGATGCTAAGTCTAAGAGATTGGAGAGTTTAAGGATTTCTAACTTGTTTATTCTATGTTATTAAAGCTAGATGTATTAGTTTCATTGATTGGAAAGTTTAAAGATTTCTAGCCTATAAATCCTATGAAGGCAGAACCTAGAAGGTTATGGACCTAGGATACTTTGTTCTTATTTTTCCAAAATGATCATGATTTTGAGCTCCTTAATACATATGGATGCTAAACCTAAGGGATTGGAAAGTTTAGTGAATGATAGCCTATTTTACTAGCATTGGCCGAATACCTAATTTTATAACCGTGGGATTTTAATTCAACTTTTTTAAATGGTCATTGTTTGAAAACTCCTAACACTTAAGGATCATGAATCCACCAGGTTGTATAATTT
The DNA here is from genome assembly GCA_030762895.1 of Sophora flavescens. NCBI lineage: Eukaryota > Viridiplantae > Streptophyta > Magnoliopsida > Fabales > Fabaceae > Sophora > Sophora flavescens. The sequence goes on along the minus strand of CM061068.1, from coordinate 61,639,148 downwards.
TCGGGAAACTCTAACCATAAAGAACTAGTCTTAGATGAACATATACCTTGTGGTTTAGGTGGTCTTGTTTGATTTTAACTTGTGATTTTGTGTTCATCACCTTAGACTTCCATCGCGGAGGAAACAAGGACGTTTGTAGGTATACCTCTTCGAGCATCTAATATGCTTACCTTCACGTAAAGGTAGAGGGATTGCCTAGGGATATTTAATGACTATATGCATGTGTGTATGTGTTTACTTGAGTGATTTGAATATTATTATGATGTGGAGCAAATACTCGAATGACTTGTTTACTTGAACTATTGTGATTGTTACTTGAAGTTGATTATTACTTTCCTTAAAGTATCATTGAGTGGTATATATTGTGATGAACTGCTCAATATTGTGATATTATTGTTGAGAATGTGGATTCAGTTGATTGAAGTTTGAGAAGCGGGGCTTGAGTTCGTGCTCCAATGATTATAAGGATTAAAAGCCTTCATAAGCCTTGAATAGAACTTTTGAGAAAGTATTGTTTCATTTATAAATGTTCAGTGTTTAAACGCCTTCTTTACTTCAAGAGAATGAGTATTCTTGTTTTGATAAGAAACGTTGAGTTTTTTTAAGTCAATAGAAACTACCTTTTTATGATCCAAAGTTTGTACGAGAAAACCTTTTCGAACTTTGTGTTTTATGAAGGAAAACCACCCTGAAAATATTTGATTTTTATTCCGTCAAGGATTTCAAAAACAAACGGAATTCCTAATTGTTTTATTTAAGAATTTGTAAAGGAAAATATTTTCTCCTAAATGATTTAGAAAAGTTAGGTTACTTGGATAAGTGAGAGGTTTTGTTTTGGTTTGATTTTCACGGCGAAAATAGACACACCAGTGTAAGAGAATCTGGTTCGCGAGACGTCGCCTCTAGCATTCAGTTTATGCACGTGATTTGGGATCCGTGTAAAGAATTATGGACCAAGGGTCCTAATCGTGATATTATGGGCTAGAGTCTAATCTTGAGGAATTGAGGATTTGCGTGTCCTAATTTGTTGTAAAGGGCTTGGAGTCCTTATCATGCTTAAATAAAACACAGATAAAGTTATAATTTTTCCATGACCCACAACCTTGACCGTGGCATCGGTCTATGGTGTTGTGATTGAACACTCCTGACTGCGCGTCCTGTGTTATTGATTTTCAAGTGATGAAAATTGTGAATAGTAGTTAGCTTTGGGCTTGACAATGGGGAAAAGAGTGAACACAAAGAAAATTCTCGTAATGAAAAGTCTTTATGCATACGCATTTCCCCTTAGCATCGTGCTTGAGGTCACCGAATACCCGTTTAAGATGTGGTATTCGATGATGTATACATCAAGATAGCATTGATAAGGGATTCGTGATGATCTTTATCGCGGTGCATGAGTGGCGGAGACAACTTGCCATCGGCGATCCGAGCCTGATCCCAACTCTTTCTTTCTTAATGATGAAACGGTGATGGTATCTCATGAGATTAAGTTTAGAGCCTGATGATTGAAGTGTCATGTATTATCTTTAAAATGGATTGATTCGAGTATGCATGAATTAAATAATACTTGTTGTTTACCTATGAACAATGTTTTAAATGTTAATATGCCAAACTGTTGTATGTATCATATAGATGGTTGTTGTGCGATATATCCGTTGTTGGTATCTCACTCTTTCATTTCTACTTGTTATTCTCTTTCCTTTTGGTATCTCCGTGAGGTATGTGAGTTGGTCGATCCCAACATCCCGCCGTGCCGACGATGTCGAAGACTGAGGTCTTCGACGACGCGGGAATGCCTGGGCATGGTTGATTCATCACGGGGCGACATGCGCCACGTACCACTCATCATCCACATATCGAATTTGAATGCGGCGGAGACCCGATCGTAAGAGCCATCACGTGGAGACCAGGAGGCGCTCTGCCTCCGACTTGGTGTGTCTTCACTCGCTGCGAGCTAATGAGGCCTTCATGACCACCACTCCGGGCGTTGAGCGAAGCGTTAGTCGGAGGACCACGAGAAGGACCATGGGGAGGACTTAGCAGAGGTCATGGAAGGTATGAGCTGAATATCATGTCCTAGATCATGACGGTAAGCAGCGTTCCGAGTAGATGAGTGGCGAAGTAGTAAATCCATTACACGATGTCTCGTCTCAGTGGGAGCATTTGTGGAGATCACCTTGCGGCCCGGTGTCGATAACTGACTAGTTGGAGCATTTTCTGGATAGTCTTAGGCAACGGACTTTCCAGAGTTACCTTTTTGGATGTGGTTCACGACCATATTTCCCCATGTTTTAGTTACTCTCTTTTAAGTTGTATCTCTGGATTTTGTAATTACTTTTTTAATAGCCATTAATAAGCCACAACATGTACTACAACTTGGCTCTCAGTGGGCTGTTAGGAATATATATATATATATATATATATATATATATATATATATATATATATATATATATATGTGTGGGAGTAATGTGTGTGTGTGTTTTCTTCAATTCATGTGAAGTGTTCCTCATTTTTATTTCATTTATCTTTCGAAACAAAATATAACTAGTTTTTAGTGTGCTAAATCCCTCGAAAAATGAGCTCAAAAAGCAACCCGCATTATGTCAGTTTTATTTCCATAATTGGGTAACCATGTGATGCAGAGATTAGGGTGTCACATTAGTGGTATCAGGAAGTTTGAAGAGTCTTTCGGGAATATTTGGAAGGTTTCGGTCTGTTGTGTCGATATTGTGTATTCTTTGGTCGAAGTCTTGGTTTGAATTATTTAAAAGTAATGTATGTTATCCGAAGGTTTTACCTTTCATTTTCTGGTTACCATCCACTGATTTGTATTACAAGTCAGTATGGGACCGAGGAGGGAGGCACGCGGGCGTGGTGGTCGTGGAGAGGCAATGGCGGGATGGACTTTGGTGCCCGAGCTTTGGTTGACGTTACTGCACCATGGCTCTATAAGCCAACACGGATGCCGAATCAGTACTAGAGCAAAAGGCTGAGCAGGCTACGAAGAGATAATTTGAATGCCTCCAGAGCACTAGAATTTGTGGGTTTTGGCGGGGATGTAGAACCGACTAAAGCCGTCTTTGGATCCAAGAGATGGGGAAGATCTTTGGCTGGTGCTTACCGCAGAGGGAGCAAAAGGTGCCTTATGCCCAGTTCAGTGATTGGGGGATTGCTGAATACGTGGAAGGGCACCAAGCAATTGCTAGTAGCTAAGAACATATTTAAATGTGTTTATTTTAGATTAAACTCAGAGGATAATTTAAATTAAATTAAAATCATTTCTTGTAGTTGTTATATCATATAGATCCCAGTAAAAATTTCGGTTGAAAACTCAGACGGAAGCCGGTCTATGTTTTCACTGCCGATATAATTTATTCAGAAAGCTAATTTTTGACCCGTAGAACAAAATGAGTTATTGAGAAATTAAAATGAAAGTGACAAGGGTGCGAAATGGAGCAGATTAGGGAACATAAAAAAAGTAAGGAGACATGATGGGAAGAGGCTATGACACACTCCCAAAGTGTAATCATCACACTTTTCAAATTATAATAATATTACAATCCAAGTTATTTCTCACTCTATTCCATCAATCAAGCATTAAGGCACAGAGCTTGCTCAATAAGCCCCCTCTCTCTCCCTTGGCTGAGGACTCTCCCTCCTTTCTATATATATATATATACATATATATATATCCCCTTTCATTTCCTACATATCTTTCTTACTTCAAACTCCATTAAAGTTTCATCTTCTTCCTTTCTTTTAAAAGTTCAAGCTCGTAGCTTTATGTTTATTCATCTTACTACTTGGGATTCTTCATTAAAGTTCTTCCTTATACTAAGATTAATGCTCTCTATGAATCTTTTTGCAAGTTTCATCTTTTCTTTCTTAGTTTTACTTTATGTGTTCTTTATATACTTTAACTTCTAAATCTCTCTAAAATGGTAGAAAGCTCCTTTTTGAGTTGGAAGCTGAACTTTCTATAGTCTTGTATTAACTTATATTTTCCATACTAAGAGGTTGTAGTAAAATAAAAATCTCTACCTATATCTCTTCCATTAGTAGAATGCTTTGATTTGTGACCAAGGAGTTTTTTTTTCAACTTTTGGAGATATGATCATGTATTTGAGTTTAACTATCCGTGATCTTAAATCTAGAAACCTTCCACTAATTGCACCGAGTGCTTTTTCGTCGGATAAAATTGTTTTTACGTAAGAAT
>CM061068.1:61606524-61634429 GCA_030762895.1 Sophora flavescens | reverse complement strand
GGTGACAACCACCAGATCGGACGAAGGCGCATCGGAAAGGATCTTGGCGATGTTGCTGGTTTTTAAAAATGTTGGCTTTCGATATTTGTCAATTTCGTGGGGTGATCGATGGTGGGGTGATGTTGTGGATCCGCACACCTCGACCTTTTATGTGGATAGACGTGGTGTTAGGTGATGCCTTCCGGGGCGGAGCCGAAGCACCAAGAGACGGGTGATTGTTCTGAAGTGGCCTTGGAAGGGGTCACTGTTGGTGTAAGCCCTAAAGGCCAGTGTATTTCTTTAGACTTACATTTGTATCTTGCTATTATATATATATGTGATATGAGGCATTCTAGTTTATTGTGTTACTTGTTTAAACATAATAAAGTCCTTAGAATAGAAATTTCGGTTTAATAGAATATCAAGTATATGACTTGATAGTGAGACACTATTGAACAATGAAATCCTATTCTTAAATATCCGTAGTCAAGTATTTTATTAATAAGGACAATAATAATGCATTGAGACTATTATGTGTGCAGACTGATGGCCATATCTCACGGGTCATGGATATGAGATATCGAGTCGCCACATAGGTACACATTAGAGTAATGATGTACTGGATTGACCCACCATGAGAACACTACATGGAGCGTTATGTGAGTGTCATAAGTAGTTCTCATAGTGACAATGGTGTATGCAATCCTTCGACCTGAAATCACTGCGATCCCCACATGAGGAGTCGTGTGCTTTAATATCGTCAAACGTCATCTGTAATAGGATGATTATAAAGACGGTCATTGGGCATACCACGAGCCATGCAGAGGGATGTGAGTGACCTAGATGGAATTTGTCCCTCCTACATAACAGGAGTAATATCTCGTGGGCCCCCGATAGATTGAGACTGTGAAATGCATCAAAAATGTTGAAATGAGTCAATATGAGATATTGACCTCATTTGTTGTTAAGTCTACTCGGGTATAAGGGAACATGATATTGAACCATACAAGGGTGACACATTCTATGCCTTGTGTTCAATATAGACATTTGGACAAAGGGATAATAATGCACATGAATATTTGTCACAAAAAGGTTTCGTCAAATCACTGACTTTCTCACTACTTATGTAGCATTGATGTATTGCTAGATACCGCTCACTGTTTGTAATATTAAATGGGATTTAATATCACTACTAACGTTTTGGGGACCTAGGGTAGGTCACACATAAGAGCGGATTAAAAGAAGCATTAAAAGGTGATTTGGTCTTTTCTATTGGGCCTAGCACATAGTACATGGGGGTTAGGTCAAACGTTGCTCACTAACTCACTTAAAGGGGTGCTACTATAAGTAGACCACTTAAGCTTTTTGTGCACTCACGGTTTTCAACCTAGTCGCACATAGAGAGTAAATGTGAACAGCAAGTCTCGGTTTTGAAGCTAGCACTCGTGAGACAAAGACCGCCTGGGTTCGTGACATTGGACGCTCACGGAATCCGCTCGTGTGGATACCTTAGAGACATCGTTCATGCGGTGTTCGTGATAGACGAATTCTGATCAACAGCCATCGCTTCAAGAGGTAAACCTTCTAATCATGAATCATGACCATTCGCAAGGATCCTTGATGGGAATTTTTCCATGCGTTTCCTTTTGTTTTATACGCAAATTCCCAACGACCACAAACACCCGATTGGTCAAGGCGCATCGGAAATGATCCGTGTGATGTTGTTGGTTTTTAAAAATGTTGGCTTTCAATATTTATCAATTGCGTCGGAACACGATGGTGTGACGAGGCTATGGGTGTGCGGCATCTAGTCCTGGGTTGTGGATGGACGTGGTGTTAGGTGATGCCTTCCGGGGAGGAGCCGAAGCACCAAGAGACGCGTGGTCGTCCTGAAGTGGCCTTGGAAGGGGTGGCAAACACTAGATTGGCTGATGGCGCATCGGAAAGGATCCTCGTGATGTAGTTTGTATATTAAAATATTGGCTTTCAATATTTATCAATTTCATGGGGTATTCGATGGTGTGGCGAGGTTGTGGGTGCGCGACTCGTCGACCTTGGTTGTGGATGGACGTGGTGTTAGGTTATGCCTTCCGGGGTGGAGCCGAAGCACCAAGAGACGGGTGATCATCATGAAGTGGCCTTGGAAGGGGTGACAAACACCAGATCGGACGAAGGCGCATCGGAAAGGATCTTGGCGATGTTGCTGGTTTTTAAAAATGTTGGCTTTCGATATTTGTCAATTTCGTGGGGTGATCGATGGTGGGGTGATGTTGTGGATCCGCACACCTCGACCTTTTATGTGGATAGACGTGGTGTTAGGTGATGCCTTCCGGGGCGGAGCCGAAGCACCAAGAGACGGGTGATTGTTCTGAAGTGGCCTTGGAAGGGGTCACTGTTGGTGTAAGCCCTAAAGGCCAGTGTATTTCTTTAGACTTACATTTGTATCTTGCTATTATATATATATGATATGAAGCATTCTAGTTTATTGTGTTACTTGTTTAAACATAATAAAGTCCTTAGAATAGAAATTTCGGTTTAATAGAATATCAAGTATATGACTTGATCGTGAGACACTATTGAACAATGAAATCCTATTCTTAAATATCCGTAGTCAAGTATTTTATTAATAAGGACAATAATAATGCATTGAGACTATTAATGTTGGCGTCGATGGCCATATCTCACGGGTCATGGATATGAGATATCGAGTCGCCACATAGGTACACATTAGAGTAATGATGTACTGGATTGACCCACCATGAGAACACTACATGGAGCGTAATGTGAGTGTCATAAGTAGTTCTCATAGTGACAATGGTGTATGCAATCCTTCGACACTGAAATCACTGCGATCCCCACATGAGGAGTCGTGTGCTTTAATATCGTCAAACGTCATTCCGTAATAGGATGATTATAAAGACGGTCATTGGGCATACCACGAGCCATGCAGAGGGATGTGAGTGACCTAGATGGAATTTGTCCCTCCTACATAACAGAGTAATATCCGTGGGCCCCCCGATAGATTGGAGCCTGTAAAATGCATGGCCGTCTTTGAAATGAGTCAATATGAGATATTGACCTCATTTGTTGTTAAGTCTACTCGGGTATAAGGGAAAATTATATTTAACCATACAAGGGTATGACATTCTATGCCTTGTGTTCAATATAGACATTTGGACAAAGGGATAATAATGCACATGAATATTTGTCACAAAAAGGTTTCGTCAAATCACCGACTTACTCACTACAAATGTAGCATAAATGTATTGCTAGATACCGCACACTTGTTTGTAATATTAAATGGGATTTAATATTACTACTAACGCTTTGGGGACCTATAGGGTCACACACATGCGAATGGATTAAAAGAAGCATTAAAAGGAGAGTTGGACTTTTCTATCGGGGGCCTAGCACATAGTACATGGGGCTTAGGTCAAACGTTGCTCACTAACTCACTTAAAGGGGTGCTACTATAAGTAGACCACTTAAGCTTTTGTGCACTCACGGTTTTCAACCTAGTCGCACATAGAGAGTAAATGTGAACAGCAAGTCTCGGTTTTGAAGCTAGCACTGTGAGACAGAGACGCTTCGGGTTCGTGACGTTGGACGTTCACGGGAATGCTTCGTGTGGATACCTTAGAGACATCGTTAGTGCGGTGTTCGTGATAGACGAATTCTGATCAACAGCCATCGCTTCAAGAGGTAAACCTTCTAATCATGAATCATGACCATTCGCAAGGATCCTTCGATGGGAATTTTTCCGCTGCGTTTCCTTTTGTTTTATACGCAAATTCCCAACGGTCACAAACACCAGATTGGCTGAAGGCGCATCGGAAATGATCCGTGTGATGTTGTTGGTTTTTAAAAATGTTGGCTTTCAATATTTATCAATTGCGTCGGAACACGATGGTGTGACGAGGCTGTGGGTGCGCGGCTCCCCGACTTTGGTTGTGGATGGACGTGGTGTTAGGTGATGCCTTCCGGGGCGGAGCCGAAGCACCAAGAGACGGGTGGTCGTCCTGAAGTGGCCTTGGAAGGGGTGGCAAACACTAGATTGGCTAAAGGTGCTTCGGAAAGGATCCTCCTGATGTAGTTGGTTTCTAAAAATATTGGCTTTCAATATTTATCAATTTCATGGGGTATTCGATGGTGTGGCGAGGCTGTGGGTGCGCGACTCCTCGACCTTGGTTGTGGATGGACGTGGTGTTAGGTGATGCCTTCCGGGGCGGAGCCGAAGCACCAAGAGACGGGTGATCATCATGAAGTGGCCTTGGAAGGGGTGACAAACACCAGATCGGACGAAGGCGCATCGGAAAGGATCTTGGCGATGTTGCTGGTTTTTAAAAATGTTGGCTTTCGATATTTGTCAATTTCGTGGGGTGATCGATGGTGGGGTGATGTTGTGGATCCGCACACCTCGACCTTTTATGTGGATAGACGTGGTGTTAGGTGATGCCTTCCGGGGCGGAGCCGAAGCACCAAGAGACGGGTGATTGTTCTGAAGTGGCCTTGGAAGGGGTCACTGTTGGTGTAAGCCCTAAAGGCCAGTGTATTTCTTTAGACTTACATTTGTATCTTGCTATTATATATATATGATATGAGGCATTCTAGTTTATTGTGTTACTTGTTTAAACATAATAAAGTCCTTAGAATAGAAATTTCGGTTTAATAGAATATCAAGTATATGACTTGATCGTGAGACACTATTGAACAATGAAATCCTATTCTTAAATATCCGTAGTCAAGTATTTTATTAATAAGGACAATAATAATGCATTGAGACTATTATGTGTGCAGACTGATGGCCATATCTCACGGGTCATGGATATGAGATATCGAGTCGCCACATAGGTACACATTAGAGTAATGATGTACTGGATTGACCCACCATGAGAACACTACATGGAGCGTAATGTGAGTGTCATAAGTAGTTCTCATAGTGACAATGGTGTATGCAATCCTTCGACCTGAAATCACTGCGATCCCCACATGAGGAGTCGTGTGCTTTAATATCGTCAAACGTCATCTGTAATAGGATGATTATAAAGACGGTCATTGGGCATACCACGAGCCATGCAGAGGGATGTGAGTGACCTAGATGGAATTTGTCCCTCCTACATAACAGGAGTAATATCTGTGGGCCCCCTGATAGAGTGAGACTGTAAAATGCATGGCTGTGCTGAAATGAGTCAATATGAGATATTGACCTCATTTGTTGTTAAGTCTACTCGGGTATAAGGGAACATGATATTGAACCATACAAGGGTGACACATTCTATGCCTTGTGTTCAATATAGACATTTGGACAAAGGGATAATAATGCACATGAATATTTGTCACAAAAAGGTTTCGTCAAATCACTGACTTTCTCACTACTTAGGTAGCATTGATGTATTGCTAGATACCGCTCCTTCATTTGTAATATTAAATGGGATTTAATATTACTACTAACGTTTTGGGAACCTATAGGGTCACACACATAAGAGCGGATTAAAAGAAGCATTAAAAGGAGAGTGGACATTTCTATTGGGCCTAGCACATAGTACATGGGGCTTAGGTCAAACGTTGCTCACTAACTCACTTAAAGGGGTGCTACTATAAGTAGACCACTTAAGCTTTTGTGCACTCACGGTTTTCAACCTAGTCGCACATAGAGAGTAAATGTGAACAGCAAGTCTCGGTTTTGAAGCTAGCACTGTGAGACAGAGACGCTTCGGGTTCGTGACGTTGGACGTTCACGGAATCTGCTCGTGTGGATACCTTAGAGACATCGTTAGTGCGGTGTTCGTGATAGACCAATTTCGATCAACAGCCATCGCTTCAAGAGGTAAACCTTCTAATCATGAATCATGACCATTCGGAAGGATCCTTCGATGGGAATTTTTCCGCTGCGTTTCCTTTTGTTTTATACGCAAATTCCCAATGATCACAAACACCGGATTGGTCTAAGGCGCATCGGAAATGATCCGTGTGATGTTGTTGGTTTTTAAAAATGTTGGCTTTCAATATTTATCAATTGCGTCGGAACACGATGGTGTGACGAGGCTATGGGTGTGCGGCATCTAGTCCTTGGTTGTGGATGGACGTGGTGTTAGGTGTTGCCTTCCGGGGCGGAGCCGAAGCACCAAGACACGGGTGGTCGTCCTGAAGTGGCCTTGGAAGGTGTGGCAAACACTAGATTGGCTGAAGGCGCATCGGAAAGGATCCTCCTGATGTAGTTTGTATATTAAAATATTGGCTTTCAATATTTATCAATTTCATGGGGTATTCGATGGTGTGGCGAGGTTGTGGGTGCGCGACTCGTCGACCTTGGTTGTGGATGGACGTGGTGTTAGGTGATGCCTTCCGGGGCGGAGCCGAAGCACCAAGAGACATGTGATCATCATGAAGTGGCCTTGGAAGAGGTGAAAAACACTAGATCGGAAGAAGGTGCATCGGAAAGGATCCTGGCGATGTTGTTGGTTTTTTAAAATGTTGGCTTTCGATATTTATCAATTTCCTGGGGTGATCGATGGTGGGGTGAGGTTGTGGATCCGCACACCTCGACCTTTTATGTGGATAGACATGGTGTTAGGTGATGCCTTCCGAAGTGAGCCGAAGCACCAAGAGACGGGTGATTGTTCAAGTGGCCTTGGAAGGGGTCAACTTGTTGGTGTAAGCCCTAAAGGCCAGTGTATTTCTTTAGACTTACATTTGTATCTTGCTATTATATATATATGATATGAGGCATTCTAGTTTATTGTGTTACTTGTTTAAACATAATAAAGTCCTTAGAATAGAAATTTCGGTTTAATAGAATATCAAGTATATGACTTGATCGTGAGACACTATTGAACAATGAAATCCTATTCTTAAATATCCGTAGTCAAGTATTTTATTAATAAGGACAATAATAATGCATTGAGACTATTATGTGTGCAGACTGATGGCCATATCTCACGGGTCATGGATATGAGATATCGAGTCGCCACATAGGTACACATTAGAGTAATGATGTACTGGATTGACCCACCATGAGAACACTACATGGAGCGTAATGTGAGTGTCATAAGTAGTTCTCATAGTGACAATGGTGTATGCAATCCTTCGACCTGAAATCACTGCGATCCCCACATGAGGAGTCGTGTGCTTTAATATCGTCAAACGTCATCTGTAATAGGATGATTATAAAGACGGTCATTGGGCATACCACGAGCCATGCAGAGGGATGTGAGTGACCTAGATGGAATTTGTCCCTCCTACATAACAGGAGTAATATCTGTGGGCCCCCTGATAGATTGAGACTGTAAAATGCATGGCCGTGCTGAAATGAGTCAATATGAGATATTGACCTCATTTGTTGTTAAGTCTACTCGGGTATAAGGGAACATGATATTGAACCATACAAGGGTGACACATTCTATGCCTTGTGTTCAATATAGACATTTGGACAAAGGGATAATAATGCACATGAATATTTGTCACAAAAAGGTTTCGTCAAATCACTGACTTTCTCACTACTTATGTAGCATTGATGTATTGCTAGATACCGCTCACTGTTTGTAATATTAAATGGGATTTAATATCACTACTAACGTTTTGGGGACCTATAGGGTCACACACATAAGAGCGGATTAAAAGAAGCATTAAAAGGAGAGTTGGACTTTTCTATTGGGCCTAGCACATAGTACATGGGGCTTAGGTCAAACGTTGCTCACTAACTCACTTAAAGGGGTGCTACTATAAGTAGACCACTTAAGCTTTTGTGCACTCACGGTTTTCAACCTAGTCGTACATAGAGAGTAAATGTGAACAGCAAGTCTCGGTTTTGAAGCTAGCACTGTGAGACAAAGACGCTTCGGGTTCGTGACATTGGACGTTCACGGAATCTGCTCGTGTGGATACCTTAGAGACATCGTTCATGCGGTGTTCGTGATAGACGAATTCTGATCAACAGCCATCGCTTCAAGAGGTAAACCTTCTAATCATGAATCATGACCATTCGCAAGGATCCTTCGATGGGAATTTTTCCCGCTGCGTTTCATTTTGTTTTATACGCAAATTCCCAACAGTCACAAACACCAGATTGGCTGAAGGCGCATCGGAAATGATCCGTGTGATGTTGTTGGTTTTTAAAAATGTTGGCTTTCAATATTTATCAATTGCGTCGGAACACGATGGTGTGACGAGGCTATGGGTGTGCGGCATCTAGTCCTTGGTTGTGGATGGACGTGGTGTTAGGTGTTGCCTTCCGGGGCGGAGCCGAAGCACCAAGACACGGGTGGTCGTCCTGAAGTGGCCTTGGAAGGTGTGGCAAACACTAGATTGGCTGAAGGCGCATCGGAAAGGATCCTCCTGATGTAGTTTGTATATTAAAATATTGGCTTTCAATATTTATCAATTTCATGGGGTATTCGATGGTGTGGCGAGGCTGTGGGTGCGCGACTCCTCGACCTTGGTTGTGGATGGACGTGGTGTTAGGTTATGCCTTCCGGGGTGGAGCCGAAGCACCAAGAGACGGGTGATCATCATGAAGTGGCCTTGGAAGGGGTGACAAACACCAGATCGGACGAAGGCGCATCGGAAAGGATCTTGGCGATGTTGCTGGTTTTTAAAAATGTTGGCTTTCGATATTTGTCAATTTCGTGGGGTGATCGATGGTGGGGTGATGTTGTGGATCCGCACACCTCGACCTTTTATGTGGATAGACGTGGTGTTAGGTGATGCCTTCCGGGGCGGAGCCGAAGCACCAAGAGACGGGTGATTGTTCTGAAGTGGCCTTGGAAGGGGTCACTGTTGGTGTAAGCCCTAAAGGCCAGTGTATTTCTTTAGACTTACATTTGTATCTTGCTATTATATATATATGATATGAGGCATTCTAGTTTATTGTGTTACTTGTTTAAACATAATAAAGTCCTTAGAATAGAAATTTCGGTTTAATAGAATATCAAGTATATGACTTGATCGTGAGACACTATTGAACAATGAAATCCTATTCTTAAATATCCGTAGTCAAGTATTTTATTAATAAGGACAATAATAATGCATTGAGACTATTATGTGTGCAGAATCGATGGCCATATCTCACGGGTCATGGATATGAGATATCGAGTCGCCACATAGGTACACATTAGAGTAATGATGTACTGGATTGACCCACCATGAGAACACTACATGGAGCGTAATGTGAGTGTCATAAGTAGTTCTCATAGTGACAATGGTGTATGCAATCCTTCGACCTGAAATCACTGCGATCCCCACATGAGGAGTCGTGTGCTTTAATATCGTCAAACGTCATCTGTAATAGGATGATTATAAAGAGCGGTCATTGGGCATACCACGAGCCATGCAGAGGGATGTGAGTGACCTAGATGGAATTTGTCCCTCCTACATAACAGGAGTAATATCTGTGGGCCCCCTGATAGATTGAGACTGTAAAATGCATGGCCGTGCTGAAATGAGTCAATATGAGATATTGACCTCATTTGTTGTTAAGTCTACTCGGGTATAAGGGAACATGATATTGAACCATACAAGGGTGACACATTCTATGCCTTGTGTTCAATATAGACATTTGGACAAAGGGATAATAATGCACATGAATATTTGTCACAAAAAGGTTTCGTCAAATCACTGACTTTCTCACTACTTATGTAGCATTGATGTATTGCTAGATACCGCTCACTGTTTGTAATATTAAATGGGATTTAATATTACTACTAACGTTTTGGGGACCTATAGGGTCACACACATAAGAGCGGATTAAAAGAAGCATTAAAAGGAGAGTTGGACTTTTCTATTGGGCCTAGCACATAGTACATGGGGCTTAGGTCAAACGTTGCTCACTAACTCACTTAAAGGGGTGCTACTATAAGTAGACCACTTAAGCTTTTGTGCACTCACGGTTTTCAACCTAGTCGTACATAGAGAGTAAATGTGAACAGCAAGTCTCGGTTTTGAAGCTAGCACTGTGAGACAAAGACGCTTCGGGTTCGTGACATTGGACGTTCACGGAATCTGCTCGTGTGGATACCTTAGAGACATCGTTCATGCGGTGTTCGTGATAGACGAATTCTGATCAACAGCCATCGCTTCAAGAGGTAAACCTTCTAATCATGAATCATGACCATTCGCAAGGATCCTTCGATGGGAATTTTTCCGCTGCGTTTCCTTTTGTTTTATACGCAAATTCCCAACAGTCACAAACACCAGATTGGCTGAAGGCGCATCGGAAATGATCCGTGTGATGTTGTTGGTTTTTAAAAATGTTGGCTTTCAATATTTATCAATTGCGTCGGAACACGATGGTGTGACGAGGCTATGGGTGTGCGGCATCTAGTCCTTGGTTGTGGATGGACGTGGTGTTAGGTGTTGCCTTCCGGGGCGGAGCCGAAGCACCAAGACACGGGTGGTCGTCCTGAAGTGGCCTTGGAAGGTGTGGCAAACACTAGATTGGCTGAAGGCGCATCGGAAAGGATCCTCCTGATGTAGTTTGTATATTAAAATATTGGCTTTCAATATTTATCAATTTCATGGGGTATTCGATGGTGTGGCGAGGCTGTGGGGTGCGCACTCCCTCGACCTTTTCCGTGGATGGACGTGGTGTTAGGTGATGCCTTCGGCGTGGAGCCGAAGCACCAAGAGAAGGGTGATCATCCTGAGGTGGCCTTGGAAGGGGTGACAAAAACCAGATCGGACGAAGGCGCATCGGAAAGGATCTTGGCGATGTTACTGGTTTTTAAAAATGTTGGCTTTCCATATTTATCAATTTTGTGGGGTGATCGATGGTGGGGTGAGGTTGTGGATCCGCGACACCTCGACCTTTTATGTGGATAGACGTGGTGTTAGGTGATGCCTTCCGGGGCGGAGCCGAAGCACCAAGAGACGGGTGATTGTTCTGAAGTGGCCTTGGAAGGGGTCACTGTTGGTGTAAGCCCTAAAGGCCAGTGTATTTCTTTAGACTTACATTTGTATCTTGCTATTATATATATATGATATGAGGCATTCCAGTTTATTGTGTTACTTGTTTAAACATAATAAAGTCCTTAGAATAGAAATTTTGGTTTAATAGAATATCAAGTATATGACTTGATCGTGAGACACTATTAAACAATGAAATCCTATTCTTAAATATCCGTAGTCAAGTATTTTATTAATAAGGACGATAATAATGCATTGAGACTATTATGTGTGCAGACTGATGGCCATATCTCACAGGTCATGGATATGAGATATCGAGTCGCCACATAGGTACACATTAGAGTAATGATGTACTGGATTGACCCACCATGAGAACACTACATGGAGCGTTATGTGAGTGTCATAAGTAGTTCTCATAGTGACAATGGTGTATGCAATCCTTCGACCTGAAATCACTACGATCCCCACATGAGGAGTCGTGTGCTTTAATATCGTCAAACGTCATCTGTAATAGGATGATTATAAAGACGGTCATTGGGCATACCACGAGCCATGCAGAGGGATGTGAGTGACCTAGATGGAATTTGTCCCTCCTACATAACAGGAGTAATATCTGTGGGCCCCCTGATAGATTGAGACTGTAAAATGCATGGCCGTGCTGAAATGAGTCAATATGAGATATTGACCTCATTTGTTGTTAAGTCTACTCGGGTATAAGGGAACATGGTATTGAACCATACAAGGGTGACACATTCTATGCCTTGTGTTCAATATAGATATTTGGACAAAGGGATAATAATGCACATGAATATTTGTCACAAAAAGGTTTCGTCAAATCACTGACTTTCTCACTACTTATGTAGCATTGATGTATTGCTAGATACCGCTCACTGTTTGTAATATTAAATGGGATTTAATATTACTACTAACGTTTTGGGGACCTATAGGGTCACACACATAAGAGCGGATTAAAAGAAGCATTAAAAGGAGAGTTGGACTTTTCTATTGGGCCTAGCACATAGTACATGGGGCTTAGGTCAAACGTTGCTCACTAACTCACTTAAAGGGGTGCTACTATAAGTAGACCACTTAAGCTTTTGTGCACTCACGGTTTTCAACCTAGTCGTACATAGAGAGTAAATGTGAACAGCAAGTCTCGGTTTTGAAGCTAGCACTGTGAGACAAAGACGCTTCGGGTTCGTGACATTGGACGTTCACGGAATCTGCTCGTGTGGATACCTTAGAGACATCGTTCATGCGGTGTTCGTGAAAGACGAATTCTGATCAACAGCCATCGCTTCAAGAGGTAAACCTTCTAATCATGAATCATGACCATTCGCAAGGATCCTTCGATGGGAATTTTTCCGCTGCGTCTCCTTTTGTTTTATACGCAAATTCCCAACAGTCACAAACACCAGATTGGCTGAAGGCACATCGGAAATGATCCGTGTGATGTTGTTGGTTTTTAAAAATGTTGGCTTTCAATATTTATCAATTGCGTCGGAACACGATGGTGTGACGAGGCTGTGGGTGCGCGGCTCCCCGACTTTGGTTGTGGATGGACGTGGTGTTAGGTGATGCCTTCCGGGGCGGAGCCGAAGCACCAAGACACGAGTGGTCGTCCTGAAGTGGCCTTGGAAGGTGTGGCAAACACTAGATTGGCTGAAGGCGCATCGGAAAGGATCCTCCTGATGTTGTTTGTATATTAAAATATTGGCTTTCAATATTTATCAATTTCATGGGGTATTCGATGGTGTGGCGAGGCTGTGGGTGCGCGACTCCTCGACCTTGGTTGTGGATGGACGTGGTGTTAGGTGATGCCTTCCAGGGTGGAGCCGAAGCACCAAGAGACGGGTGATTATCCTGAAGTGGCCTTGGAGGGGTGGCAAACACCGGATCGGCTGAAGGCGAATCGGAAAGGATCCTCGTGATATTGTTGGTTATTAAAAATGTATGCTTTCGATATTTATCAATTTCGTGGGGTACTCGATGGTGTGGTGAGGTTGTGTTTGCGCGGATCCTCGACCTTTTATGTGGATGGATGTGGTATTAGGTGATGCCTTCCGGGGCGGAGCCGAAGCACCTAGAGACGGGTGATCGTCCTGAAGTGGCCTAAGAGGGGTGTCAAACATCGGATCGACTGAAGGCGCATCGAAAAGGATCCTTGTGATGTTGTTGGTTTTGAATGGCTTTCGATATTTATCAATTTTGTGAGGTACTCGATGGTGTGGTGAGGTTGTGGGTGTGCCGCTCATCCACCTTGGTTGTGGATGGACGTGGTGTAAGGTGATGCCTTCTGGGGCGTAGCAGAAGCAGCAAGAGACGGATGATCGTCCTCAAGTGGCCTTGGCAGGGGTGGCAAACACTAGATGAGCTGAAGGCGCATCGGAAAGGATCCTCCTGATGTTGTTTATTTAAAAAAAAATTGGCTTTCGATATTTATCAATCTCGTGGGGTATTCGATGGTGTGGCAAGTTGGCGGGTGCGTGGCTCCTCGACCTTGGTTGTGCATGGACGTGGTGATAGGTTATGCCTTCGAGAGGTGGCAAACACCAGTTTGACTGAAAGCTAATCGGAAAGGATCCTCGTGATGTTGTTGGTTTTTAAAAATGTTGGCTTTCTATATTTATCAATTTCGTGGGGTACCCGATGGTGTGGCGAGGCTGTGGGTGCGCTGCTCCTCGCCCTTGGTTGTGGATGGACGTGGTGTTTGGTGATGCCTTCCGGGGAGGATCCGAATCACCAAGAGATGGTGATCGTCCTGAAGTGGCCTTGGAAGTGGTGGAAAACACCAGATCGGCTGAAGGCGCATTGGAAATGATCCTCGTGATGTTGCTGGTTTTTAAACATATTGTCTTTCGATTTTTGTGAATTTCGTGGGGTGTTCGATGGTGTGGCGAGGCTATGGGTGCGCGGCTCCTCGAACTTGGTTGTGGATTGACGTGGTGTTAGGTGATGCCTTTCGGGGCGGAGCCGAAGCACCAAGAGACGGGTGATCATAATGAAGTGGCCTTGGAAGAGGTGGAAAACCCCAGATCCGCCGAAGGCATATCGGAAAGGATCCTGGCGATATAGTTGGTTTTTAAAAATGTTGACTTTCGATATTTATCAATTTCGTGGTGTACTCGATGGTGTGGTGAGGTTGTGGGTGCGCGGCTCCTCGACCTTTTCTATGGATGGATGTGGTGTTAGGTGATGCCTTTCGGGGCGGAACCGAAGCACCAAGAGACGGGTGATTGTACTGAAGTGGCCTTCGAGGCGTGGAAAACACCAAATCGACTGAAGGCGCATCGGAAAGGATCCTCGTGAGGTTGTTGGTTATCAAAAATGTTGGCTTTCGATATATATCAATTTCGTAGGAGTACTTGATGGTGTGGCGAGGTTGTGGGAGCGCGACTCCTAGACCTTGGTTGTGGATGGATGTGGTGTTAGGTGATGCCTTCCGGGGAGGAGCCAAAGCACCAAGAGATCGTCCTGAAGTGGCCTTGGAAGTGGTGGCAAACACCAGATCGGCTGAAGGTGCATTGGAAAGGATCCTCGTGATGTTGCTGGTTTTTAAACATATTGTCTTTCGATTTTTGTGAATTTCGTGGGGTATTCGATGGTGTGGCGAGGTTGTGGGTGCGCGGCTCCTCGAACTTGGTTGTGGATGGACGTGGTGTTAGGTGATGCCTTCCAGGGCGGAGCCGAAGCACCAGGAGACGCGTGATCATAATGAAGTGGCCTTGGAAGAGGTGGAAAACACCAGATCCACCGAAGGCGTATCGGAAAGGATCCTGGCGATATAGTTGGTTTTTAAAAATGTTGACTTTCGATATTTATCAACTTCGTGGGGGTACTCGATGGTGTGGTGAGGTTGTGGGTGCGCGGCTCCTCGACCTTTTCTGTGGATGGATGTGGTGTTAGGTGATGCCTTCTGGGGCGGAGCCGAAGCACCAAGAGATGGGTGATCGTCCTGAAGTGGCCTTCAAGGCGTGTCAAACACCGGATCGACAGAAGGCGCATCAGAAAGGATCCTCGTGAGGTTGTTGTTTATTAAAAATGTTGGCTTTCGATATTTATCAATTTCGTGGGAGTACTTGATGGAGTGGCTAGGTTGTGGGAGCGCGACTCCTAGACCTTTGTTGTGGATGGACGTGGTGTTAGGTGATGCCTTCCGGGGCGGAGCCGAAGCACCAAGAGATCGTACTGAAAGAAACCTTGGAAGGGGTGGCAAAGACCAGATCGACCGAAGGTAGGTCAGAAAGGATCCTGGCGATGTTGTTGGTTTTTAAAAATGTTTGCTTTTGATATTTATCAATTTCGTGGGGTACTCGATGGTGTGGTGAGGCTGTGGGTGCGCTGCTCCTCGACCTTTTCTGTGGATGGATGTGGTGTTAGGTGATGCCTTCCGGGGCGGAGCCGAAGTACCTAGAGACGGGTGATCGTCCTGAAGTGGCCTGAGAGGGGTGTTAAACACCGGATCGACTGAAGGCACATCGAAAAGGATCCTTGTGATGTTGTTGGTTTTGAATGGCTTTCGATATTTATCAATTTTGTGGGGTACTCGATGGTGTGGTGAGGTTGTGGGTGTGCGGCTCATCCACCTTGGTTGTGGATGGACGTGGTGTAAGGTGATGCCTTCCGGGGCGTAGCAGAAGCAGCAAGAGATGGGTGATCGTCCTCAAGTGGCCTTGGCAGGGGTGGCAAACACTAGATGAGTTGAAGGCGCATCGGAAAGGATCCTCATGATGTTGTTTATTTAAAAAGAATTGGCTTTCGATATTTATCAATTTCGTGGGGTATTCGATGGTGTGGCAAGGTTACGGGTGCGTGGCTCCTCGACCTTGGTTGTGCATGGACGTGGTGATAGGTTATGCCTTCGAGAGGTGGCAAACACCAGTTTGACTGAAAGCTAATCGGAAAGGATCCTCGTGATGTTGTTGGTTTTTAAAAATGTTGGCTTTCTATATTTATCAATTTCGTGGGGTACCCGATGGTGTGGCGAGGCTGTGGGTGCACTGCTCCTCGCCCTTGGTTGTGGATGGACGTGGTGTTTGGTGATGCCTTCCGGGGAGGATCCGAAGCACCACGAGATGGTGATCGTCCTAAAGCGGCCTTGGAAGTGGTGGAAAACACCAGATCGACTGAAGGCGCATTGGAAAGGATCCTCGTGATGTTGCTGGTTTTTAAACATATTGTCTTTCGATTTTTGTGAATTTCGTGGGGTGTTCGATGGTGTGGCAAGGCTATGGGTGCGCGGCTCCTCGAACTTGGTTGTGGATTGACGTGGTGTTAGGTGATGCCGTTCGGGGCGAAGCCGAAGCACCAAGAGACGGGTGATCATAATGAAGTGGCCTTGGAAGAGGTGGAAAACCCCAGATCCGCCGAAGGCATATCGGAAAGGATCCTGGCAATATAGTTGGTTTTTAAAAATGTTGACTTTCGATATTTATCAATTTCGTGGTGTACTCGATGGTGTGGTGAGGTTGTGGGTGCGCGGCACCTCGACCTTTTCTATGGATGGATTTGCTGTTAGGTGATGCCTTCTGGGGCGGAACCAAAGCACCAAGAGACGGGTGATCGTCCTGAAGTGCCCTTCGAGGCGTGGAAAACACCAAATCGACTGAAGGCGCATCGGAAAGGATCCTCGTGAGGTTTTTGGTTATTAAAAATGTTAGCTTTCGATATTTATCAATTTCGTAGGAGTACTTGATGGTGTGGCGAGGTTGTGGGAGCGCGACTCCTAGACCTTGGTTGTGGATGGATGTGGTGTTAGGTGATGCCTTCCGGGGAGGAGCCGAATCACCAAGAGATCGTCCTGAAGTGACCTTGGAAGTGGTGGCAAACACCAGATCGGCTGAAGGTACATTGGAAAGGATCCTCGTGATGTTGCTTGTTTTTAAACATATTGTCTTTCGATTTTTGTGAATTTCGTGGGGTATTCGATGGTGTGGCGAGGTTGTGGGTGCACGGCTCCTCGAACTTAGTTGTGGAAGGACGTGGTTTTAGGTGATGCCTTCCAGGGCGGAGCCGAAGCACCAAGAGACGCGCGATCATAATGAAGTGGCCTTGGAAGAGGTGGAAAACACCAGATCTACCAAAGGCGTATCGGAAAGGATCCTAGCGATATAGTTGGTTTTTAAAAATGTTGACTTTCGATATTTATCAATTTCGTGGTGTACTCGATGGTGTGGTGAGGTTGTGGGTGCGCGGCTCCTCGACCTTTTCTATGGATGGATGTGGTGTTAGGTGATGCCTTCCGGGGCGGAACCGAAGCACCAAGAGACGGGTGATCGTCCTGAAGTGGCCTTCGAGGCGTGGAAAACACCAAATCGACTGAAGGCGCATCGGAAAGGATCCTCGTGAGGTTGTTGGTTATTAAAAATGTTGGCTTTCGATATTTATCAATTTCGTAGGAGTACTTGATGGTGTGGCGAGGTTGTGGGAGCGCGACTCCTAGACCTTGGTTGTGGATGGACGTGGCGTTAGGTGATGCCTTCCGGGGAGGAGCCGAAGCACCAAGAGATCGTACTGAAAGTGGCCTTGGAAGGGGTGGCAAAGACCAGATCGACCGAAGGTATGTCAGAAAGGATCCTGGCGATGTTGTTGGTTTTTAAAAATGTTTGCTTTTGATATTTATCAATTTCGTGGGGTACTCGATGGTGTGGTGAGGTTGTGGGTGCGCTTCTCCTCGACCTTTTTTGTGGATGGATGTGGTGTTAGGTGATGCCTTCCGGGGCGGAGCCGAAGTACCTAGAGACGGGTGATCGTCCTAAAGTGGCCTTAGAGGGGTGTCAAACACCGGATCGACTAAAGGCGCATCGGTAAGTATCCTCGTGATGTTGTTGGTTTTGAAAAATGTTGGCTTTCGATATTTATCAATTTCGTGGGGTACTCGATGGTGTGGAGAGGTTGTGGGTGCGCGGTTCCACGTCCTTGGTTGTGGATGGACGTGGTGTTAGGTGATGCCTTCCGGGGCGGAGCCAAAGCACCAAGAGGTCGTCCTGAAGTGGTCTTGGAAGGGGTGTCAAACACCAGATCGGCCGAAGGCGCATCGGAAAGGATCCTGGCGATGTTGCTGGTTTTTAAAACTGTTGGCTTTCGATATTTATCAATTTCATGGGGTGATCGATGGTGGGGTGAGGTTGTGGATCCTCGGCACCTCGACCTTTTATGTTGGTGCTCGTGGTGTTAGGTGATAACTTCCGGGGCGGAGCCGAAGCACCAAGAGACGGGTGATCATCCTGAAGTGGCCTTGGAAGAGGTCGCAAACACCAGATCGGCTGAAGGCAAATCGGAAATGATCCGCTTGATGTTGTTGGTGTTTAAAAATGTTGGCTTTCGATATTTATCAATTTCGTCGGAACTCGATGGTGTGGCGAGACTGTGGGTGCGCGACTACTCGACCTTAGTTGTGGATGGACGTGGTGTTAGGTGATACCTTCCGGGGCGGAGCCGAAGCACCAAGAGATGGGTGATCATCCTGAAGTAGCATTGGAGGGGTGGCAAACACCGGATCGACTGAAGGCGAATCGGAAAGGATCCTCGTGATGTTGTGGGTTATTAAAAATGTTTGCTTTCGATATTTATCAATTTCAAGGGGTACTCGATGGTGTGGTGAGGCTGTGGGTGCGCGGCTCCTCGACCTTTACTGTGGATGGATGTGGTGTTAGGTGATGCCTTCCGGGGCGGAGCCGAAGCACCTAGAGACGGGTGATCGTCCTGAAGTGGCCTTAGAGGGGTGTCAAACACCAGATCGACTGAAGGCACATCGAAAAGGATCCTCGTGATGTTGTTGGTTTTGAAAAATGTTGGCTTTCGATATTTATCAATTTCGTAGGGTAGTCGATGGTGTGCCGAGGTTGTGGGTGCGCGGCTACTCGACCTTGGTTGTGGATGGACGTGGTGTTAGGTGATATCTTCCGGGGCGGAGCCGAAGCACCAACAGATGGGTGATCATCCTGAAGTAGCCTTGGAGGGGTGGCAAACACCGGTTCGACTGAAGGCGAATAGGAAAGGATCCTCGTGATGTTGTGGGTTATTAAAAATGTTTGCTTTCGATATTTATCAATTTCGTGGGGTACTCGATGGTGTAGTGAGGCTGTGGGTGCGCGTCTCCTCGACCTTTACTGTGGATGGATGTGGTGTTAGGTGATGCATTCCGGGGCGGAGCCGAAGTTCCTAGAGACGGGTGATCGTCCTGAAGTGTCCTTAGAGGAGTGTCAAACACCGGATCGACTGAAGGCGGATCGGAAAGGATCCTCGTGATGTTGTTGGTTTTGAAAAATGTTGGCTTTCTATATTTATGAATTTTGTGGGGTACTCGATGGTGTGGTGAGGCTGTGGGTGCGCTGCACCTCGCCCTTGGTTGTGGATGGACGTGGTGTTTGGTGATGCCTTCTGGGGAGGATCCGAATCACCAAGAGGTGGTGATCGTCCTGAAGTGGCCTTGGAAGTGGTGGCAAACACCAGATCGGCTGAAGGCGCATTGGAATGGATCCTCGTGATGTTGTTGGTTTTTAAAAATACTGTCTTTCGATTTTTGTGAATTTCGTGGAGTATTCGATGGTGTGGCGAGACTGTGGGTGCGCGGCTCCTCGAACTTGGTTGTGGATGGACGTGGTGTTAGGTGATGCCTTCCGGGGCGGAGCCGAAGCACCAAGAGATGGGTGATCATAATGAAGTGGCCTTGGAAGAGGAGGAAAACACCAGATCCGCCGAAGGCGTATCGGAAAGGATCCTGGCGAAATAGTTGGTTTTTAAAAATGTTGACTTTCAATATTTATCAATTTCGTGGGGTACTCGATGGTGTGGTGAGGTTGTGGGTGCGCGGCTCCTCGACCTTTTCTGTGGATGGATGTGGTGTTAGGTGATGCCTTCTGGGGCTGAGCCGAAGCACCAAGAGACGGGTGATCGTCCTGGAGTGGCCTTCGAGGCGTGGCAAACACCGGATCGACTGAAGGTGCATCGGAAAGGATCCTCGTGAGGTTGTTGGTTATTAAAAATGTTGGCTTTCGATATTTATCAATTTCGTGGGAGTACTTGATGGTGTGGTGAGGTTGTGGGAGCGCGACTCCTAGACCTTGGTTGTGGATGGACGTGGTGTTAGGTGATGCCTTCCAGGGCGGAGCCGAAGCACCAAGAGATCGTCCTGAAAGTGGCCTTGGAAGGGGTGGCAAAGACCAGATCGACCGAAGGTGCGTCAGAAAGGATCCTGGCGATGTTGTTGGTCTTTAAAAATGTTTGCTTTTGATATTTATCAATTTCGTGGGGTACTCGATAGTGTGGTGAGGCTGTGGGTGCGCGGCTCCTCGACCTCTTCTATTGATGGATGTGGTGTTAGGTGATGCCTTCCGGGGCGGAGCCGGAGTACCTAGAGACAGGTGATCGTCCTGAAGTGGCCTTAGAGGGGTGTCAAACACCGGATCGACTAAAGGCGCATCGGAAAGGATCCTCGTGATGTTGTTGGTTGGTCGCGCTGTCGCCACGCGCCAAAAAGAACGAGCGTTTACAAAATAATGTAGATAGTGAAGCGACAACTCGGATGTCGTCTCTCAAGGACTCTTAGGCGTTGTTATTATTAACAGAAAATTAGTTCTGGGGGTTTTTGGGTAATTGAAATAAAATAAAGAAAACAAAACAGTGAAAACAAAGCAGTTAATGAGAATAGCAAATAAACTAAAGACGATTAACCTACTGTTCTCGGTTTCCCACTATCATTGGTTCAAGCAAATCCAAGCCCTAAGCAGTTTCTAAACTCTTTCCGATTGTAGCATCAATTTACAAGCGAAATCAATACTACGAGACATATATTCCTATTCCCGAATTAAGCAAACGGGGTGAAGCACTCATGAACTAAGCGAACATGATTGAACACACGCGAATTAAGCAAACGCGATTATATATAGGAACATACAGTCATCGAAATAAATCAATACTAATCCTATACATATCAATTAACAAAGAAACATATAGAACAAGACGAAAAGGAATAGCAATTCAAATAGAAATCCGAACCTCAAGTGTAATTGAAACCAATCCCAAGATTAATCTAGAGACTAGCCCATTACAAAAAAGGAAAACAAAAGGAAAGACAAGAAAATAAACTACCGACTAAAAACTAGCTAAAAACTAGCCAAAACCACTAGCCTCACTTGCCCACACTATGACTAACTCCTCTCTCAATATCTGAATGCTCCTTTTATTAACTTCAACCTCTGTCTCTTAGATTTCCAAAGCCACTTAATTTGCTTAATTATGAATTAAGATGAGGGAGTTATGTCCACATTCAACTCATAGGGCAGCTGAAACGCCTCTGACTTCACATGGATTAAATCCCTTCAAAACGGCACTGTTTGGAATAATGGTCTTCATGAGAGTTAAAGCTCTTTGTTTGATCTTTCATTTGCCACCGGTTTCAGTTCCAACCGACATCTACAGCCCAAGTTATGGCCCAATCTTCATGACCAGTTCAGGTTCCAGTGACAGCAATTATGTTCTGACTTCAAGGCCCAATGTGACCCACTATACATCCAATTCTGCATCTGAGTTCTTCACGAAAGTTGTTGGGCTTCCTTTTAGCTTTCCTGTTCTGACTCCTGCGTTTCTGTTTTTATAAGAGGGCCGCGCGTCACGGCCGTGATGACCTCTGCTTCAGGTGTACTTCCCTTCTTGCTCTTCTTATTGCCCTGAAAACATAAAATAGAAGTAAGTGCTTTATTGGGCTCAAAATCAACTAAATTAACCTAAAAATACTTTACAGACTCAAAATGCTGCTTAAAGACAATCAAGCCTAATTTGGGTGAAAATGATATAAAATTAGCACAAAGCCAAGATTTTTCTAGTTATAAAACTAGACTAGCCAGAGGCTGATCATTGGTTTTGAAAAATGTTGGCTTTCGATATTTATCAATTTCGTGGGGTACTCGATGGTGTGGCGAGGTTGTGGGTGAGCGGCTCCACGTCCTTGGTTGTGGATGGACGTGGTGTTAGGTGATGCCTTCCGGGGCGGAGCCAAAGCACCAAGAGATCGTCCTGAAGTAGTCTTGGAAGGGGTGTCAAACACCAGATCGGCCGAAGGCGCATCGGAAAGGATCCTGGCGATGTTGCTGGTTTTTAAAAATGTTGGCTTTCGATATTTATCAATTTCATGGGGTGATCGATGGTGGGGTGAGTTTGTGGATCCGTGGCACCTCAACCTTTTATGTGGGTGCACGTGGTGTTAGGTGATACCTTCCGGGGCGGAGCCGAAGCACCAAGAGACGGGTGACGTCCTGAAGTGGCCTTGGAAGGGGTCGCAAACACCAGATCGGTTGAAGGCGCATCGGAAATGATTTGCGTGATGTTGTTGGTTTTTAAAAATGTTGGCTTTCGACATTTATCAATTTCGTCGGAACTCGATGGTGTGGCGAGGCTGTGGGTGCGCGGCTACTCGACCTTGGTTGTGGATGGACGTGGTGTTAGGTGATACCTTCCGGGGCGGAGCCGAAGCACCAAGAGACGGGTGATCATCCTGAAGTAGCCTTGGAGGGGTGGCAAACACCGGATCGACTGAAGGCGAATCGGAAAGGATCCACGTGATGTTGTGGGTTATTAAAAATGTTTGCTTTCGATATTTATCAATTTCGTGGGGTACTCGATGGTGTGGTGAGGCTGTGGGTGAGCGGCTCCTCGACCTTTTCTGTGGATGGATGTGGTGTTAGGTGATGCCTTCCGGGGCGGAGCCGAAGTACCTAAAGACGGGTGATCGTCCTGAAGTGGCCTTAGAGGGGTGTCAAACACCGGATCGACTGAAGGTGCATCGGAAAGGATCCTCGTGATGTTGTTGGTTTTGAAAAATGTTGGCTTTCGATATTTATCAATTTCGTGGGGTACTCGATGGTGTGGCAAGGCTGTGGGTGCGTGATAGTGTGATTTTACATCATGTTTTCTGTACACTTTTGCATGCATTTTTCATTTAGATTTGGCATTCTTTATTTGATTTTAGTTAGATTTTCCCTTGGAATGGGTGAAGCGGTTTCTTGGTGTTGTTTTGCAGGAATTAATGTAAAAATGCCCAGAAATTAGCCTTGATGGAGCTTCGATGAAACAGAGCCTGAAAAGAGAAGAAATTGAGCCAAGCAGAATTCTGGAGATTCGCCCCGCGAAACAGGATTCGCCTCGCGACCCTGAAAGCTGACTGTTCCAGCAGAATGTCATCTTTATGGTTCGCCGCGCGAACCATGGCTCGCCTCGCGAATATGGAAAACCAGATGCCGTCACGCCCAGGCCCTGATGCTCCTCACGGGCGTATTTGAGAAAAACCTTTCGGTTTCGCGTCGCGAAGAAACTCTCGCCTCGCGAGAGTTCAATTCTCTTAAGGCAGATTTTTAACATTCGCCTCACGAGACATGTCTCGCCTCGCGAACGCGCGCAGAACTGATTGGTATAAGTTGCTGTTTTAGGGCAGAATGGGGAGTTTTGGGGGGAGCTTTTGGTGGAGAGTTGGGGACTTGGAGGTTGCGGCTGGACTAGGGTTCCAACCCTAGTAGGGGATGTTTTCCTTGCTCTGGGAATGGAAGAAGATTGGAGGATTCTTCTATGAGTGTTCTTCATCCTCTCTCCTTATCTTTTGTATTCTCATTTTTCATGAGTAGTTAAAGCCCCTATTGTTGGGGTTAGATGTAGCTTTTCTGAACTTGTATGTATTTGATTTGGTTGTTTTAATGCAAGTCTCTATTTCTTTATGAGTATGTGATTATGTGCTTAATGCTTTCCTTGGCTTAGCTACCCATAGGAATGATATGTTGCTTTGATAGACAATTGACAGATTGATGTTAAGGCATGCTCATGAATCATATGCCAAGTAGTCCAAGAATCTAGACATTGGTGTTGGCTGCTTGCAATCCTATAAGTCTTGACTTAATGCAAAATCTCAGGTTAATCCACCTAAGACATTAGGGTTTAATTTGGGGTTTTAGGCTCATTGCACCTAAGACATTAGGCTTGAGTATTTTAGAAAAGACTTGATTGTCATTATTGAATTAGGACTTGTGTTAGAAGCCATTTCATTGCAATTAAGGGAGGATTAGTGTAGTCTAACCCTGACAATCTTAACCGCATTTCTGCTGCCCTCCAAGTGTTCGATAAAATTCCCAAAAGACAAAAAATATTTTATTTCCTTATTTTATGATCTTTTCATACCATAGTTTAGTCTAGATAGTTGTTGAGTTTGTGAATTGGTAATTGGCAACCGATCCCTATGGATACGATAACCGGTCTTACCACCGTATTACTTGTTTGCGACGAGGTGCACTTGCCTTTTTATTCTTAAAAATACGCATCAAGTTTTTGGCGCCGTTGCCGGGGATTGGCTTTGCCAATATCATTAGTAACAAACGAGACAACTAATTTAGACATTTTCTTAATTTTTATTTCCTTTGTATATTTGATTTTTTTCTGTATATATTTGATCTTTTTGTTTTGAGTTCTGTTTTTGCAAGGTTGACTAAAGTCATGGAAAATTTTTATTATCCACCTGATGAGGAAGCTTCTAGTCATATTTTGGAGGATAACTTGTGTTGGGAAGACGATATAAATTTGGGAGAATTCTTTGAGGAGTTTTCTCTATCTCATAATATTCCATCACGAGTCGATCCTATGACTAGTGAGCTTATATATATATACTCCAAGGAGGATTGGGAAACCTTTTTGTCATATTTACCACCCCCACCACCGTGTATTGTGATTCCCATAGAGCCACATGAAGCAGAAGTTGAGCAGAATCTGGTTTTGGGAATGGATGAAAATGACGATGAAGTGGTGATGGTAGATAAGCCACAAGAAGAGGGATTACCTTTCGCGCATCCTTGGAGAGGAACTGGTGAGAAGGGAGGGCATTTGGAAAGCATTCACTCCACCATGCTTGCTGAATTTACTGCATTAGAAAAATATGACGGCTTGCATGCATGTGTGGACACCGGTAAGTTAGCCCCTTCCACTTGTCTGGCAAACTTCCTCTTGAAAATTCCACTTGACCCGAGAGGAAGTGAGTTCATAATTGTAAAGGTCAATGGAATTTTCATACACTGGCTGGGTGGAATCGAGGATAAAGTCATACTACTGCTACAATCTCCACTCCAAATACCATTTGATCCGGGAGGAGGATCATAGGACGTCAAGCTAGTGACGTTAAAGAAGCGCTTATTGGGAGGCAACCCAATTTTTCTTTTCCTTTCTCTTTAGTTAGATTTTATTTTTGATTTTAACTCTTGAATAATTTGAGAAGATCAAGAGTTTTCTTTTATTAATAAATTTGTTAAGTGTTTTCAGGATAATAAGGAAGGAGAAGCAAAAAGAGCAGGGAGAAACAAAGCCAAAAAGCATGTGAACCAGCACCTACTACCGCCTCGGGGAGCCGTTCCAATTTTTCTTCCCTCTCTAACTTAATTATTTACATGGGGACAAGGTAAGTTTTTAAGCTTGGGGTAGGGGTATTTTTGTGTAAATTTTTGAATTTTCGCATTCTTATGCATGTTGAATTCATATAGACATAGCTTTGCATGATCACACAATTAGATTTCCCTTGTTTAGATTTTGCATCCAATTGTGAGAACTAAGTGCCAATTAAATTGTGATAGTGAATTTTTGAACCCAATTTTTTTTATTCTTGTGATAAGGCTGCGAAAAAAAAATGTTTGAGATAATCTTGGATAGTTGATAATTAGCAGATGGTTCTATAGATTTGTGTTTCTCATTGATTCTTGAACTATTAAAATGTGAGATTTTGAGCCAAAGGGGGTACTCACTAAATTTGCCCCATTCCTTGTGTTAGAGTGTTATTCCTCTTGGATTGCTTTCTCTAGAACTTGACTTGAAACCATTGTGATGCTTAAAAAATTTTGAAAACATTTTTGAAAATGATGGAGGCACTAGGTATTTTTCTGGCCTTCAGAGCTTTGAATGACTAAATGCTACCCCTTAGTTGCCCAATTTTGAGCCTGAAAGAATTAAATACTTTTCTTGGTACCTTGAATTACTTTGATGAAAGATGTTTGATAGGACCTTCTAAAGTATTACAAAAGGGTACAAAGGTAGTTGAAAAAAAAAAGGTTTGGGATGAAAAGAATCAATATTTCTCTTGAGTTGAAAAATCTCCCCTTCTCAAAGCAAAAGAAAAATAAAAGAAAGAGAAAAAACTTTAGAGAAGGGGATGACAAAAAGAAATGAGAAATAAAAAGAAAAAGAAATAAAATAAAGGTGGAAAAATAAATCGAAAACCCAAGAAGGTATTTTAGAAGGTGTCATGTGTTGAAATGTTTGATACTTGGTTTAGCCCTTTTGAAATGTCCTTTTCTTGATTGCCCCACCTAACGATTAATCCCATGGCCACGTTACAACCAAAGTAAAGACCTTTTGATTCTTAATTGTTTTCATTAATAAAGTAGAGATTTGGTTGATAGTCAAGCCTATGGTAGGATTCATTCCTTGAGGAAAATGGAGCGAATTGTCACATACCCCTAAACACTTGAGTGAGGTGAGAAAGAGAGCCGAGCAAAAGAATAAGCTTGGGGTGACCTTCATGTGAGAAAGAGTGCCCGAATAAGTGAGAACATGAGTCTAAGGAACCTAAGCCTCTAATTTGACTTGAATTGATTGTCTCTTGCTGAATTGTTTGAATTGCCTATTACTTGGATCATTTACTCGGGTTCTTAGTTCACTATCTATGTTCTGTTTTCTTCTTCTGGCCTTAGTGATTGCTTGAGGACAAGCAATTGATTAAGCTTGGGGTGATTTGATAGTGTGATTTTACATCATGTTTTCTGTACACTTTTGCTTGCATTTTTCATTCAGATTAGGCATTCTTTATTTGATTTTAGTTATATTTTCCCTTGGAACGGGTGAAGCGGTTTCTTGGTGTTGTTTTGCAGGAATTAATGTAAAAATGCCCAGAAATTAGCCTTGATGGTGTTTGGATGAAACATAGCCTGAAAAGAGAAGAAATTGAGTCAAGCAGAATTCTAGAGATTCGCCCGGCGAAACAGGATTCTCCTCGCGACCCTGAAAGCTGACTGTTCCAGCAGAATGTCATCTTTCTGGTTCGCCTCGCGAACCATGGCTCGCCTCGCAAATATGGAAAACCAGAAGCCATCACGCCCAGGCCCTGATGCTCCTCACGGGCGTATTTGAGAAAAACCTTTCGGTTTCGCGTCGCGAAGAAACTCTCGACTCGCGAGAGTTCAATTCTCTTAAGGCAGATTTTTAACATTCGCCTCACGAGACATGTCTCGCCTCGCGAACGCGCGCATAACTGATTGGTATAAGTTGTTGTTTTAGGGCAAAATGGGGAGTTTTGGGCGGAGATTTTGGTGGAGAATTGGGGACTTGGAGGCTGCGACTGGGCTAGGGTTCCAACCCTAGTAGGGGATGTTTTCCTTGCTGTGGGAATGGAAGAAGATTGGAGGATTCTTCTATGAGTGTTCTTCATCCCTTCTCTCCTTCTCTTTTGTATTCTCATTTTTCACGAGTAGTTAAAGCCCCTATTGTTGGGGTTAGATGTAGCTATTCTGAACTTGTTTGTATTTGATTTGGTTGTTTTAATGCAAGTCTCTATTTCTTTATGAGTATGTGATTATGTGCTTAATGCTTTCCTTGGCTTAGCTACCCATAGGAATGATATGTTGCTTTGATAGACAATTGACAGATTGATGTTGAGGCATGCTCATGAATCATATGCCAAGTAGTCCAAGAATCTAGACATAGGCTGCTTGCAATCCTATAAGTCTTGACTTAATGCAAAATCTCAGGTTAATCCACCTAAGACATTAGGGTTTAATTTGGGGTTTTAGGCTCATTGCACCTAAGACATTAGGCTTGAGTATTTTAGAAAAGACTTGATTGTCATTATTGAATTAGGACTTGTGTTAGAAGCCATTTCATTGCAATTAAGGGAGGATTAGTGTAGTCTAACCCTGACAATCTTAACCGCATTTCTGCTGCCCTCCAAGTGTTCGATAAAATTCCCAAAAGACAAAAAATATTTTATTTCCTTATTTTATGATCTTTTC
>CM061068.1:61583097-61606024 GCA_030762895.1 Sophora flavescens | reverse complement strand
GTGTTTGTCACCTCTTCCAAGGTCACTTCAAAATGATCACCCGTCTCTTGGTGCTTCGGCTCCGCCCCGGAAGGCATCACCTAACACCACGTCCATCCAAAACCAAGGACGAGCAGTCACGAACCCACAACCTCGCGACACAATCAAGTACCCCACAAAATTGATAAATATCGAAAGCCAACATTTTTCAAAACCAACAACATCACGAGGATCCTTTCCGAGGCGCCTTCAGTCGATTCGGTGTTTGACATCCCTCTAAGGTCACTTCAGGACGATCTCCCGCCTCGAGGTGATTCAGATCCGCCCCGGAACGCATCACCTAACACCACATCCATCCAGAGAAAAGGTCGAGGAGCCGTGCACCCACGGTCTCACCACACCGTTGAGTACCCCGCGAAATTGATAAATATCGAAAGCCAACATTTTTAAAAACCAACAACATCGCCAGGATCCTTTCTGACGTGCCTTCGGTCGATCTGGTCTTTGCCACCCCTTCCAAGGCAACTTTTAGGATGATCACCCGTGTCTTGGTTCTTCGGCTCCACCCCGGAAGGCATTACCTAACACCACTTCCATCCACAACCACGGTCTAGGAGTGACGCTTCCACAACCTAGCCACACCATCGAGTACCCCACAAAATTGATAAATATAGAAAGCCAACATTTTTAAAAACCAACAACATCACGAGGATCCTTTCCGATTCGCCTTCAGTCGATCCGCTGTTTACCTCCCCTCCAAGGCAACTTCAGGATGATCACCCATCTCTTGGTGCTTCGGGTCCGCACCGGAAGGCATCACCTAACACCACGTCCATCCACAGAAAAGGTCGAGGAGCCGAGCGCCCAAACCTTCGCCACACCATCGAGTACCCCACGAAATTGATAAATATCAAAAGCCAACATTTTCAAAAACTAACAACATCACGAGCATCCTTTTCGACGCGCCTTCAGTCGATCTGGTGTTTGCCACCCCTTCCAAGGTCACTTCAGGACGATCACTCGACTGTTGGTGCTTCGGTTCCACCCCGAAAGGCATCACCTAAGACCTCGTCCATCCACAAAAAAGGTCGAGGTGAAGCCGATCCACAACCTCACCCCGCCATCGAGTACCCCACGAAATTGATAAATATCGAAGGCCAACATTTTTAAAAACCAACAACATCGCCAGGTTCCTTTCCGATGCATCTTCGGTCGATCCGGTGTTTGTCACCGCTTCCAAGGCCACTTCATGATGATCACCCGTCTCTTGGTGCTTTGGCTCCGCCCCAGAAGGCATCACCTAACACAACATCCATCCACAGAAAAGGTCGAGGAGGCGCGCACCCACAGCCTCGCCACACCATCGAGTGCCCCACGAAATTGATAAATATCGAAAGCCAACATTTTTAAAAACCAACATCACGAGGATCCTTTCCGAAGCGCCTTCAGTCGATCTGGTGTTTGCCACCCCTTCCAAGGCCACTTCTGGATGATCAATCGTCTCTTGGTGCTTCGGCTTCGCCCCGGAACGCATCACCTAACACCACGTCCATCCACAGAAAAGGTCGAGGTGCAGCGGATCCACAACCTCACCCCACTATCGTGTACACCATGAAATTGATAAATATCGAAAGCCAATATTTTTAAAAACCAACAACATCGCCAGGATCATTTCCGATGGGCCTTCGGTCGACCCGGTGTTTACCACCCCTTCCAAGGCCACTTCAGGACGATCACTCATCTATTGGTTCTTCGGTTCCGCCCCGGAAGGCATCACCTAACACCACGTCCGTCCACAACCAAGGTCGAGGAGCCGCGCACCCACAACCTCGCCACACCATCGAGTACCCAATGAAATTGATAAATATCGAAACCCAACATTTTTCAAAACCAACAACATCACGAGGATCCTTTTCGATGCTCATTTAGCCAATCTGGTGTTTGCCACCCCTTCCAAGGCCACTTCAGGACTATCACCCGTCTCTTGGTGCTTCGGCTGCGTCCCGGAAGGCATCACCTAACACCACATCCATCCATAACCAAGGACGAGGAGCCGCGCACCCAGAACCTTGTATCACCATCGAGTACCCCCCCAAAATTGATAAATATCGAAAGCCAACATTTTTTGAAACTAACAACATCACGAGGATCCTTTCCGATGCGTCGATCCGGAGTTTGACACCCCTCTAAGGACACTTCAGGACGGTCACCCGTCTCTAGGTGATTCGAATCCGCCCATGAAGGCATCACCTAAGACCACATCCATCCACAGAAAAGGTCGATTAGTCGCGCACCCACAGTCTCACCACACCATCGAGTACCCCATGAAATTGATAAATATCGAAAACAAACATTTTTAAAAACCAACAACATTGCCAGGATACTTTCTGACGCGCCTTCGGTCGATCTGGTCTTTGCCCCCCCCTTCCAAGGCCACTTTCAGGTCAATCACCCGTCTCTTGGTGCTTCGTCTCTGCCCCGGAAGGCATCACCTAACACCACGACCATCCACAACCAAGGTCGAGGAGCCGCGCGCCCAAAACCTCGTAACACCATCGAGTACCCCACGAAATTGATAAATATTGATAGCCAACATTTTTCAAAACAAACAACATCACGAGGATCCTTTCCGATGCGCTTTCAGTCGATCCGGTGTTTGCCACCGCTAGAAGGCCACTTCAGGTCAGTCACCCGTCTCTTGGTGCTTCGACTCTGCCCCGGAAGGCATCACCTATCACCACGTCCATCCACAACCAAGGTCGAGGAGGTGCGCCGCCACAACCCCGCCACACCATCAAATACCCCACGAAATTGGTAAATATCGAATGCTAATAATATTAAAAACCAACAACATCACGAGGATCCTTTCCGTTGCGCCTTCAACCGATCTGGTGTTTGCCACCCCATCCAAGGCCACTTCATGACGGACACCCGTCTCTTGGTGCATAGGCTCCGCCCCGGAAGGGATCACCTAACACCATGTCCATCCACAACCAAGGTCGAGGATCCACGCACCTACAGCCTCGCCACACCATCGAATACCCCACGAAATTGATAAATATCGAAAGCCTTTATTTTTAAAAACCAACAACATCACGAGGATCCTTTCCGATGCGCCTTCATTCGATACGGAGTTTGCCACCCCTCGAAGGCCAATTCAGGATGATCACCCGTCTCTAGGTGCTTGGACTCCGCCTTGGAAGGCATCACCTAATGTTGGTGTAAGCCCTAGAGGCCAGCGTATTTCTTTAGACTTACATTTGTATCTTGCTATTATATATATATTATATGAGGCATTCCAGTTTATTGTGTTACTTGTTTAAACATAATAAAGTCCTTAGAATAGAAATTTCAGTTTAATAGAATATCAAGTATATGACTTGATTGTGAGACACTATTGAACAATGAAATCCTATTCTTAAATATCCGTAGTCAAGTATTTTATTAATAAGGACAATAATAATACATTGAGACTATTATGTGTGCAAGCTGATGGCCATTTCTCACGGGTCATGGATATGAGATATCGAGTCGCCACATAGGTACACATTAGAGTAATGATGTACTGGATTGACCCACCATGAGAACACTACATGGAGCGTTATGTGAGTGTCATAAGTAGTTCTCATAGTGACAATGGTGTATGCAGTCCTTCGACCTGAAATCACTACGATCCCTACATGAGGAGTCGTGTGCTTTAATATCGTCAAACGTCATCTGTAATAGGATGATTATAAAGATGGTCATTGGGCATACCATGAGCCATGCAGAGGGATGTGAGTGACCTAGATGGAATTTGTCCCTCCTACATAACAGGAGTAATATCTGTGGGCCCCCTGATAGAGTGAGACTGTAAAATGCATGGGCCGTCTTTGAAATGAGTCAATATGAGATATTGACCTCATTTGTTGTTAAGTCTACTCGGGTATCAGGGAACATGATATTGAACCATACAAGGGTGACACATTCTATGTCTTGTGTTCAATATAGATATATGGACAAAGGGATAATAGTGCACATGAATACTTGTCACAAAAACGTTTCGTCAAATCACTGACTTTCTCACTACTTACGTAGCAGTGATGTATTGCTAGATACCGCTCATTGTTTGTAATATTAAACGGGATTTAATATTACTACTAACGTTTTGGGAACCTATAGGGTCACATACATAAGAGCGGATTAAAATAAGCATTAAAAGGAGAGTTGGACTTTCCTATTGGACCTAGCGCATAGTACATGGGCTTAG
The DNA here is from genome assembly GCA_030762895.1 of Sophora flavescens. Lineage (NCBI taxonomy): Eukaryota > Viridiplantae > Streptophyta > Magnoliopsida > Fabales > Fabaceae > Sophora > Sophora flavescens. The sequence continues at coordinate 61,601,796 of CM061068.1, read as the reverse complement.
GTCAAATGCTGCTCACTAAATCACTTAAGGAGGTGCTACTATAAGTAGACCACTTAACTTGTTGTGCCCACAGGTTTTTAAACCTAGCCGCACATAGAGAGTAAGTGTGAACAACAAGTCTCGGTTTTGAAGCTAGCACTGTGAGACGGAGACGCTTCGGGTTCGTGACGTTGGACGTTCACGGAATCTGCTCATGTGGATACCTTAGAGACATCATTCGTGCGGTGTTCGTGATAGACGAATTCTGATCAACAGCCATCGCTTCATTAGGTAAACCTTCTAATCATGAATCATGACCATTCACAAGGATCCTTCGATGGGAATTTTTCCGCTGCGTTTCTTTTGTTTTATACGCAAATTCCCAACAGTGGTATCAGAGCCGCTTGCGAAACCATGATTCTGTTACGTGGTTTACCTGTTATGTATGATAACATGTTAATAATGTGAATCATTTTTCTGAAAATTGTTTTCTGAAAATCGTTTGCATCCATTTTGCGAAACCTTGTTTCTATAATTTTCGTATGTATATGATATATGCGTCTATTTGTGTATGTATGCGATATGTACATTGGTTCTGAATCCTCATTATGTTCTGCGATGGCGTCAAATGTTGATGTTAAACATGATTGGTTTCAGTTCTCTGTTGGCGGCGTTAAGGGGTTTCAGACATGAAGAGTTCATGTTGTTGCGGCTGAGGTTCCAACGGTTGAAACCGTAGCCGCCGTTCCTTGCAACGTGAAGTATTCACGGGCCTTGCGTAGTGTGTTATTTCGAAATTCAAATTTTGAAATTTTTATGTCACCATTTAATAATAACATCAATTACAATAAATGTGATTTATATCAATTACAATAAATGTGATTTGTGGTAACAACAATTGCAATAAATATGATTTATAGTAACATCAATTATAATAAATGTGATTTATTATATATATGTTATGTTTTCAAAATTAAGATTTTGAAATCTTTAATTAATAATAATAATAATGATTATGTGTTATTATTGGTTGTTACTATTTATTTGGTGATGTATGGTGAATGGTTATGGCCTTAGTCCTTTTATCTTTTGGTTTATATTATGAAATACGGCCTGCGTGCCGTGCCTTTCTCTTATATTCCATATGTATATTCTCTTCTCATCTCACTCCCCTCATATGTAAAATGAGGTTTCTGTTTATGTAATGTAATGATGGAGACAAGAAGACGCTATCATCTGGGAGATCATGCTGGAGAAGCTTGGACGCTCCTAGGTTTCAGTTTAGATTCTCTCACTGGCTTGGGAGAATCAATGCGTTAGGGGCCATAACCATATCACATTTATTTGCCTTATATATGTATGAGATGCATGTATGTATATAGTATGTTAAAAGAGTTTAACTAATATATGCATGAGATGCATGTATGTAAATAATAAGTTAAAGAGTTTAACAAATGATGAGATCAAACTTTAATCAAATCCCTCAAAAGGAAATATTAAGTCACATTTAAAGGTCTTCCAATGCATGGCACTCGTCAAGACTAGGATCGATTAAGTGTGGGTCCGCCAAAGCGGGGTACCTTTATCTATACTAGTAAGACGCGATGGGACAAATGTAATGTTCAACTGCTATCCATTGGGTCTGACTTAACTAAGCCAACTTCAATAGGATTGAAAGGCTTAGAGGCTTATAAGTTGGTCTTTAGTCCATGTGATGGATTTGAATAAGAGTTATTCACCCAACTGTCCAAGAGTTGCATGAGATGCAATCGGAAAGTGTTTCCTACCTATATAACCGAATTTTGGGTGATCAGTCAAAGCTGACTTAAAGCTAGGTGAAATATGGATCTTGGCCCGCTAGAAAATCTTCCAATGGGATTTTCCGAATCAATGATGAGGGTCATTGTTTTGAGTAAAATAGTGGGAGGCGTATTTAATTAAAGACCTTATTAAATAACTTCATGGCATGATACTTATATTTTGCATATTATCTCTGTAGATTACCATGGCATCAAACACATCAAGTAACCTGTCATTGCGATCCGTCCTTGAGAAGGATAAATTATCCAGAACAAATTTTTCTCGGACTGGCATGAAACTTGAGGATTGTCCTCAAACATGAGAAAAAGTTGTATGTTCTTGAGGAGCCTATTCCTGAGGAGCCACCGGCTTCAAGTGCTCCTAGGGCTGACAGGGATGCTTATAAGAAGCATCAGGATGACGCCTTAGACGTCGGTTGTCTTATGCTTACTACCATGACCTCTGAGCCGCAAAAGCAACATGAGACCATGGAGGCGTACGATATGATCGTGCACCTCAAGCTGCTCTACCAAGAGCAAGCAAGGCATGAGCGGTTCGAAATTTCCAGAGCCCTTTTCCAGTGTAAATTGGCAGAAGGAAGCCCTGTGAGTCCTCATGTACTCCAGATGATCGGGTACATTGAGAATCTCGAGAGACTGGGTTTTCCTTTAGGCCAAGAGTTGGCCACCGACTTAGTTCTGCAATCGTTGCCTGAGAGCTATAGTTAGTTTGTCATGAACTTTAATATGAATGATCTTCACAAACATTTGCCAGAATTGTTGAGCATGTTGAGAACTGCTGAACAAAGTATTAACAAAGGAAAGGGAAAGGCCATTTTGATGGTCCAGGCTGGAAATAGCAAGAAGCAGCCCAAGAAGCCCAAGAACAAACAAAAGGGCAAGGGCAAGGGCAAGGCCATCAACAAGATCAAGCCCGGATTTTCGGCTTGAAGCTTGTGGGTGGTGTGGCTAAGGAAGGCAATTGCTTCCACCGTGGTCGGACTAGGACATTGGAAGAGGAACTGCCCAAAATACCTGGAAGAAATCAAGAAGAAGAAGGGAAGTGAGACTTCTGCTTCAGGTATGTTTGTTATAGAAGTCAATTTATCTACTTCTGCATCATGAGTATTAGATACTGGATGTGGTTCTCACATTTGTACAAATGTGCAGGATCTAAATAGGAGTAGACCATTGACAAAGGGCGAAGTCGATCTACGAGTCGGAAATGGAGCAAAGGTTGATGCTTTAGCTGTAGGGACTTATGTATTGACTTTGCCCACTAGGCTTACTATTCGAGTTAGAGAACTCGTTATTTTGTGCCTGCAATTAGCAGGAATAACATTTCCGTTTCTTGTTTGGACAAGATTGGTTTTTCTTTTATAATAAAGAACAAAAGTTGTTCTATTTATTTGGATGATATTTTCTATGCTAGTTCACACATGAGTAATGGACTTTATGTCCTTGATCTTGAAATGCCCATCTATAACATAAATACTAAGAGGTTCAAACCAAATGAGTTGAACCCGTCTTATCTTTGGCATTGTCGTTTAGGCCATATAAATGAGAAGCGCATTTCGAAGCTCCATAAAGATGAACTCTTAGACTCATTTGATTATGAATCATATGAGATATGTGAGTCTTGTTTATTGGGAAAGATGACTAAAGCTCCATTCACCGGCAAAGGTGAAAGAGCCAACGATCTTTTGGGTCTTATACATAGCGATGTATGCGGACCCCTAAACACATTAGCTAGAGGTGGTTTTCAGTACTTCATCACATTTACTGATGATTTCAGTAGATATGGATTTGTGTATCTTATGAAACATAAATCGGAATCCTTTGAAAAGTTCAAGGAATTCAAAAATAAGGTTCAAAACCAACTTGGTAAGAATATTAAAACTCTTCGATCAGATCGAGGTGGTGAATATTTGAGCCTAGAGTTTGATGATCATATGAGAGAGTGTAGAATTTTATCTCAACTCACTCCACCTGGAACACCACAATGGAATGGTGTTTCTGAGAGGAGAAATAGAACCTTGTTGGACATGGTTCGGTCTATGATGAGTCATGCAAACCTTCCAAACTCTTTCTGGGGACATGCTCTATTAACAACAGCTTTTACACTTAACCGTGTTCCATCCAAAATGGTAGAAAAGACACCATATGAGATATGGACTGGTAGACGACCCAGCATGTCTTTTATGAAGATTTGGGGTTGTGAAGCATATGTAAAACGTCAAGTTTCTAATAAGCTTGATCCCAAATCTGATAAATGTTTCTTTGTGGGGTATCCCAAAGAAACCAAGGGATATTATTTCTATAATCCTTCCGAAGGCAAAGTGTTTGTACATGACGGATTGGTGTATTCCGGAAAAGGAGTTTATCTCCATAGGAACCAGTGGGAGGAAGATAGAACTTGAAGAAATTCAAGAATCACAGAGTAGTGACCTACCATTGGTGGAACAGAGCAACCTTCACAAAATGTTGTGGAGGAACAACTCGCTCCGAGAGCACAAGACCATCGTAGGTCTAACAGGATACGTCACCACCGAGAGATATGGATTGCTCATGACTCCACAAGGTGATGTATTGCTCATGGATCAAGATGAGCCTCGTGACTTACCAGGAGGCCATCATGGCCCGAGACCGAGAAGTGGCTTGAGGCCATGAAATCTGAGATGGATTCCATGTACACCAACCAGGTATGGACCTTGGTAGAGCCACCTGAAGGGGTAAAACCTATAGGGTGCAAGTGGGTTTTCAAAAAGAAAACTGACATGGATGGTAAAGTACATACCTTTAAGGCACGATTGGTGGCCAAGGGTTTCAAGCAAATTCATGGTGTCGACTATGATGAGACCTTTTCACCTGTTGCGATGCTTAAATCCGTCCGGATCTTACTTGCTATCGCTGCATACCATGATTATGAGATATGGCAGATGGATGTCAAATGTTGATGTTAAACATGATTGGTTTCAGTTCTCTGTTGGCGGCGTTAAGGGGTTTCAGACATGAAGAGTTCATGTTGTTGCGGCTGAGGTTCCAACGGTTGAAACCGTAGCCGCCGTTCCTTGCAACGTGAAGTATTCACGGGCCTTGCGTAGTGTGTTATTTCGAAATTCGAATTTTGAAATTTTTATGTTACCATTTAATAATAACATCAATTACAATAAATGTGATTTATATCAATTACAATAAATGTGATTTGTGGTAACAACAATTGCAATAAATATGATTTATAGTAACATCAATTATAATAAATGTGATTTATTATATATATGTTATGTTTTCAAAATTAAGATTTTGAAATCTTTAATTAATAATAATAATAATGATTATGTGTTATTATTGGTTGTTACTATTTATTTGGTGATGTATGGTGAATGGTTATGGCCTTAGTCCTTTTATCTTTTGGTTTATATTATGAAATACGGCCTGCGTGCCGTGCCTTTCTCTTATATTCCATATGTATATTCTCTTCTCATCTCACTCCCCTCATATGTAAAATGAGGTTTCTGTTTATGTAATGTAATGATGGAGACAAGAAGACGCTATCATCTGGGAGATCATGCTGGAGAAGCTTGGACGCTCCTAGGTTTCAGTTTAGATTCTCTCACTGGCTTGGGAGAATCAATGCGTTAGGGGCCATAACCATATCACATTTATTTGCCTTATATATGTATGAGATGCATGTATGTATATAGTATGTTAAAAGAGTTTAACTAATATATGCATGAGATGCATGTATGTAAATAATAAGTTAAAGAGTTTAACAAATGATGAGATCAAACTTTAATCAAATCCCTCAAAAGGAAATATTAAGTCACATTTAAAGGTCTTCCAATGCATGGCACTCGTCAAGACTAGGATCGATTAAGTGTGGGTCCGCCAAAGCGGGGTACCTTTATCTATACTAGTAAGACGCGATGGGACAAATGTAATGTTCAACTGCTATCCATTGGGTCTGACTTAACTAAGCCAACTTCAATAGGATTGAAAGGCTTAGAGGCTTATAAGTTGGTCTTTAGTCCATGTGATGGATTTGAATAAGAGTTATTCACCCAACTGTCCAAGAGTTGCATGAGATGCAATCGGAAAGTGTTTCCTACCTATATAACCGAATTTTGGGTGATCAGTCAAAGCTGACTTAAAGCTAGGTGAAATATGGATCTTGGCCCGCTAGAAAATCTTCCAATGGGATTTTCCGAATCAATGATGAGGGTCATTGTTTTGAGTAAAATAGTGGGAGGCGTATTTAATTAAAGACCTTATTAAATAACTTCATGGCATGATACTTATATTTTGCATATTATCTCTCAGAGATTACCATGGCATCAAACACATCAAGTAACTTTGTCATTGCGATCCGTCCTTGAGAAGGATAAATTATCCGGAACAAATTTTCTCGGACTGGGCACGAATCTTGAGGATTGTCCTCAAACATGAGAAAAAGTTGTATGTTCTTGAGGAGCCTATTCCTGAGGAGCCACCGGCTTCAAGTGCTCCTAGGGCTGACAGGGATGCTTATAAGAAGCATCAGGATGACGCCTTAGACGTCGGTTGTCTTATGCTTACTACCATGACCTCTGAGCCGCAAAAGCAACATGAGACCATGGAGGCGTACGATATGATCGTGCACCTCAAGCTGCTCTACCAAGAGCAAGCAAGGCATGAGCGGTTCGAAATTTCCAGAGCCCTTTTCCAGTGTAAATTGGCAGAAGGAAGCCCTGTGAGTCCTCATGTACTCCATATGATCGGGTACATTGAGAATCTCGAGAGACTGGGTTTTCCTTTAGGCCAAGAGTTGGCCACCGACTTAGTTCTGCAATCGTTGCCTGAGAGCTATAGTTAGTTTGTCATGAACTTTAATATGAATGATCTTCACAAACATTTGCCAGAATTGTTGAGCATGTTGAGAATCTTTGAACAAAGTATTAACAAAGGAAAGGGAAAGGCCATTTTGATGGTCCAGGCTGGAAATAGCAAGAAGCAGCCCAAGAAGCCCAAGAACAAACAAAAGGGCAAGGGCAAGGGCAAGGCCATCAACAAGATCAAGCCCAGTACTTCTGGCTTGAAGCTTGTGGGTGGTGTGGCTAAGGAAGGCAATTGCTTCCACTGTGGTCGGACCGGACATTGGAAGAGGAACTGCCCAAAATACCTGGAAGAAATCAAGAAGAAGAAGGGAAGTGAGACTTCTGCTTCAGGTATGTTTGTTATAGAAGTCAATTTATCTACTTCTGCATCATGAGTATTAGATACTGGATGTGGTTCTCACATTTGTACAAATGTGCAGGATCTAAATAGGAGTAGACCATTGACAAAGGGCGAAGTCGATCTACGAGTCGGAAATGGAGCAAAGGTTGATGCTTTAGCTGTAGGGACTTATGTATTGACTTTGCCCACTAGGCTTACTATTCAGTTAGAGAACTGTTATTTTGTGCCTGCAATTAGCAGGAATAACATTTCCGTTTCTTGTTTGGACAAGATTGGTTTTTCTTTTATAATAAAGAACAAAAGTTGTTCTATTTATTTGGATGATATTTTCTATGCTAGTTCACACATGAGTAATGGACTTTATGTCCTTGATCTTGAAATGCCCATCTATAACATAAATACTAAGAGGTTCAAACCAAATGAGTTGAACCCGTCTTATCTTTGGCATTGTCGTTTAGGCCATATAAATGAGAAGCGCATTTCGAAGCTCCATAAAGATGAACTCTTAGACTCATTTGATTATGAATCATATGAGATATGTGAGTCTTGTTTATTGGGAAAGATGACTAAAGCTCCATTCACCGGCAAAGGTGAAAGAGCCAACGATCTTTTGGGTCTTATACATAGCGATGTATGCGGACCCCTAAACACATTAGCTAGAGGTGGTTTTCAGTACTTCATCACATTTACTGATGATTTCAGTAGATATGGATTTGTGTATCTTATGAAACATAAATCGGAATCCTTTGAAAAGTTCAAGGAATTCAAAAATAAGGTTCAAAACCAACTTGGTAAGAATATTAAAACTCTTCGATCAGATCGAGGTGGTGAATATTTGAGCCTAGAGTTTGATGATCATATGAGAGAGTGTAGAATTTTATCTCAACTCACTCCACCTGGAACACCACAATGGAATGGTGTTTCTGAGAGGAGAAATAGAACCTTGTTGGACATGGTTCGGTCTATGATGAGTCATGCAAACCTTCCAAACTCTTTCTGGGGACATGCTCTATTAACAACAGCTTTTACACTTAACCGTGTTCCATCCAAAATGGTAGAAAAGACACCATATGAGATATGGACTGGTAGACGACCCAAAGATGTCTTTTATGAAGATTTGGGGTTGTGAAGCATATGTAAAACGTCAAGTTTCTAATAAGCTTGATCCCAAATCTGATAAATGTTTCTTTGTGGGGTATCCCAAAGAAACCAAGGGATATTATTTCTATAATCCTTCCGAAGGCAAAGTGTTTGTCGTACGGACTGGTGTATTCCCAGAAAAGGAGTTTATCTCCATAGGAACCAGTGGGAGGAAGATAGAACTTGAAGAAATTCAAGAATCACAGAGTAGTGACCTACCATTGGTGGAACAGGAGCAACCTTCACAAAATGTTGTGGAGGAACAACCTGCTCCAGTAGCACAAGACCATCGTAGGTCTAACAGGATACGTCACCAGCCTGAGAGATATGGATTGCTCATGACTCCACAAGGTGATGTATTGCTCATGGATCAAGATGAGCCTGTGACTTACCAGGAGGCCATCATCGCCGGAGACCGAGAAGTGGCTTGAGGCCATGAAATCTGAGATGGATTCCATGTACACCAACCAGGTATGGACCTTGGTAGAGCCACCTGAAGGGGTAAAACCTATAGGGTGCAAGTGGGTTTTCAAAAAGAAAACTGACATGGATGGTAAAGTACATACCTTTAAGGCACGATTGGTGGCCAAGGGTTTCAAGCAAATTCATGGTGTCGACTATGATGAGACCTTTTCACCTGTTGCGATGCTTAAATCCGTCCGGATCTTACTTGCTATCGCTGCATACCATGATTATGAGATATGGCAGATGGATGTCAAATGTTGATGTTAAACATGATTGGTTTCAGTTCTCTGTTGGCGGCGTTAAGGGGTTTCAGACATGAAGAGTTCATGTTGTTGCGGCTGAGGTTCCAACGGTTGAAACCGTAGCCGCCGTTCCTTGCAACGTGAAGTATTCACGGGCCTTGCGTAGTGTGTTATTTCGAAATTCGAATTTTGAAATTTTTATGTTACCATTTAATAATAACATCAATTACAATAAATGTGATTTATATCAATTACAATAAATGTGATTTGTGGTAACAACAATTGCAATAAATATGATTTATAGTAACATCAATTATAATAAATGTGATTTATTATATATATGTTATGTTTTCAAAATTAAGATTTTGAAATCTTTAATTAATAATAATAATAATGATTATGTGTTATTATTGGTTGTTACTATTTATTTGGTGATGTATGGTGAATGGTTATGGCCTTAGTCCTTTTATCTTTTGGTTTATATTATGAAATACGGCCTGCGTGCCGTGCCTTTCTCTTATATTCCATATGTATATTCTCTTCTCATCTCACTCCCCTCATATGTAAAATGAGGTTTCTGTTTATGTAATGTAATGATGGAGACAAGAAGACGCTATCATCTGGGAGATCATGCCGAGAAGCTTGGACGCTCCTAGGTTTCAGCTTTAGATTCTCTCATTGGCTTGGGAGAATCAATGCGTTAGGGCCATAACCATATCACATTTATTTGCCTTATATATGTATGAGATGCATGTATGTATATAGTATGTTAAAAGAGTTTAACTAATATATGCATGAGATGCATGTATGTAAATAATAAGTTAAAGAGTTTAACAAATGATGAGATCAAACTTTAATCAAATCCCTCAAAAGGAAATATTAAGTCACATTTAAAGGTCTTCCAATGCATGGCACTCGTCAAGACTAGGATCGATTAAGTGTGGGTCCGCCAAAGCGGGGTACCTTTATCTATACTAGTAAGACGCGATGGGACAAATGTAATGTTCAACTGCTATCCATTGGGTCTGACTTAACTAAGCCAACTTCAATAGGATTGAAAGGCTTAGAGGCTTATAAGTTGGTCTTTAGTCCATGTGATGGATTTGAATAAGAGTTATTCACCCAACTGTCCAAGAGTTGCATGAGATGCAATCGGAAAGTGTTTCCTACCTATATAACCGAATTTTGGGTGATCAGTCAAAGCTGACTTAAAGCTAGGTGAAATATGGATCTTGGCCCGCTAGAAAATCTTCCAATGGGATTTTCCGAATCAATGATGAGGGTCATTGTTTTGAGTAAAATAGTGGGAGGCGTATTTAATTAAAGACCTTATTAAATAACTTCATGGCATGATACTTATATTTTGCATATTATCTCTGTAGATTACCATGGCATCAAACACATCAAGTAACCTGTCATTGCGATCCGTCCTTGAGAAGGATAAATTATCCGGAACAAATTTTCTGGACTGGTACAGAAACTTGAGGATTGTCCTCAAACATGAGAAAAAGTTGTATGTTCTTGAGGAGCCTATTCCTGAGGAGCCACCGGCTTCAAGTGCTCCTAGGGCTGACAGGGATGCTTATAAGAAGCATCAGGATGACGCCTTAGACGTCGGTTGTCTTATGCTTACTACCATGACCTCTGAGCCGCAAAAGCAACATGAGACCATGGAGGCGTACGATATGATCGTGCACCTCAAGCTGCTCTACCAAGAGCAAGCAAGGCATGAGCGGTTCGAAATTTCCAGAGCCCTTTTCCAGTGTAAATTGGCAGAAGGAAGCCCTGTGAGTCCTCATGTACTCCATATGATCGGGTACATTGAGAATCTCGAGAGACTGGGTTTTCCTTTAGGCCAAGAGTTGGCCACCGACTTAGTTCTGCAATCGTTGCCTGAGAGCTATAGTTAGTTTGTCATGAACTTTAATATGAATGATCTTCACAAACATTTGCCAGAATTGTTGAGCATGTTGAGAACTGCTGAACAAAGTATTAACAAAGGAAAGGGAAAGGCCATTTTGATGGTCCAGGCTGGAAATAGCAAGAAGCAGCCCAAGAAGCCCAAGAACAAACAAAAGGGCAAGGGCAAGGGCAAGGCCATCAACAAGATCAAGCCCAGTACTTCTGGCTTGAAGCTTGTGGGTGGTGTGGCTAAGGAAGGCAATTGCTTCCACTGTGGTCGGACCGGACATTGGAAGAGGAACTGCCCAAAATACCTGGAAGAAATCAAGAAGAAGAAGGGAAGTGAGACTTCGCCTCAGGTATGTTTGTTATAGAAGTCAATTTATCTACTTCGCATCATGAGTATTAGATCTTTGGATGTGGTTCTCACATTTGTACAAATGTGCAGGATCTAAATAGGAGTAGACCATTGACAAAGGGCGAAGTCGATCTACGAGTCGGAAATGGAGCAAAGGTTGATGCTTTAGCTGTAGGGACTTATGTATTGACTTTGCCCACTAGGCTTACTATTCAGTTAGAGAACTGTTATTTTGTGCCTGCAATTAGCGGAGAATAACATTTCCGTTTCTTGTTTGGACAAGATTGGTTTTTCTTTTATAATAAAGAACAAAAGTTGTTCTATTTATTTGGATGATATTTTCTATGCTAGTTCACACATGAGTAATGGACTTTATGTCCTTGATCTTGAAATGCCCATCTATAACATAAATACTAAGAGGTTCAAACCAAATGAGTTGAACCCGTCTTATCTTTGGCATTGTCGTTTAGGCCATATAAATGAGAAGCGCATTTCGAAGCTCCATAAAGATGAACTCTTAGACTCATTTGATTATGAATCATATGAGATATGTGAGTCTTGTTTATTGGGAAAGATGACTAAAGCTCCATTCACCAAGCAAAGGTGAAAGAGCCAACGATCTTTTGGGTCTTATACATAGCGATGTATGCGGACCCCTAAACACATTAGCTAGAGGTGGTTTTCAGTACTTCATCACATTCATCGATGATTTCAGTAGATATGGATTTGTGTATCTTATGAAACATAAATCGGAATCCTTTGAAAAGTTCAAGGAATTCAAAAATAAGGTTCAAAACCAACTTGGTAAGAATATTAAAACTCTTCGATCAGATCGAGGTGGTGAATATTTGAGCCTAGAGTTTGATGATCATATGAGAGAGTGTAGAATTTTATCTCAACTCACTCCACTTGGAACACCACAATGGAATGGTGTTTTACGAGAGGAGAAATAGAACCTTGTTGGACATGGTTCGGTCTATGATGAGTCATGCAAACCTTCCAAACTCTTTTCTCGGGGACATGCTCTATTAACAACAGCTTTTACACTTAACCGTGTTCCATCCAAAATGGTAGAAAAGACACCATATGAGATATGGACTGGTAGACGACCCAGCATGTCTTTTATGAAGATTTGGGGTTGTGAAGCATATGTAAAACGTCAAGTTTCTAATAAGCTTGATCCCAAATCTGATAAATGTTTCTTTGTGGGGTATCCCAAAGAAACCAAGGGATATTATTTCTATAATCCTTCCGAAGGCAAAGTGTTTGTACCTGACGGTGGTGTATTCCCAGAAAAGGAGTTTATCTCCATAGGAACCAGTGGGAGGAAGATAGAACTTGAAGAAATTCAAGAATCACGAGAGTAGTGACCTACCATTGGTGGAACAGAGCAACCTTCACAAAATGTTGTGGAGGAACAACCTCGCTCCAAGAGCACAAGACCATCGTAGGTCTAACAGGATACGTCACCACCGAGAGATATGGATTGCTCATGACTCCACAAGGTGATGTATTGCTCATGGATCAAGATGAGCCTGTGACTTACCGGAGGCCATCACGGCCCAGAATCTGAGAAGTGGCTTGAGGCCATGAAATCTGAGATGGATTCCATGTACACCAACCAGGTATGGACCTTGGTAAAGCCACCTGAAGGGGTAAAACCTATAGGGTGCAAGTGGGTTTTCAAAAAGAAAACTGACATGGATGGTAAAGTACATACCTTTAAGGCACGATTGGTGGCCAAGGGTTTCAAGCAAATTCATGGTGTCGACTATGATGAGACCTTTTCACCTGTTGCGATGCTTAAATCCGTCCGGATCTTACTTGCTATCGCTGCATACCATGATTATGAGATATGGCAGATGGATGTCAAAACTGCCTTCCTTAATGGAAAGCTTCTTAAGGATGTGTACATGACACAACCTGGAGGCTTTGACATTTTAGAGGATGCCGGAAAGGTATGTAAATTGCAGCGATCAATCTATGGATTGAAGCAAGCTTCGAGAAGTTGGAACCTTCATTTTGATGATGCTGTAAGACAGTACGGATTCATCAAAAATGAAGATGAACATTGTGTCTACAAGAAGGTTAGTGGGAGCATTGTTGTTTTTCTGGTGTTATATGTAGATGACATATTACTCATTGGAAATGACATCCCTACACTACAAAATGTAAAGACATTGTTAGGGAATTGCTTCTCTATGAAAGATTTGGGTGAAGCTACCTATGTATTGGGAATCAGGATCTATAGGGATAGATCACTGAAATTGCTTGGCCTAAGTCAGAGTACATACATAGACAAAGTGTTGAGACGCTTTAACATGCATGAATCCAAGAAAGGACTCTTGCCTATGTCACATGGTATATGCCTATCAAAGGCACAATCCCCTTCCACTCAAGAAGAAAGGGATCGCATGAGTAAGATTCCATATGCATCCGCAATTGGATCTATCATGTATGCCATGTTATGTACTCGACCAGATGTATCGTAAGCTTTAAGTATAACGAGCAGGTACCAGTTTGATCCCGGCGAAAGTCACTGGTCTGCTGTAAAGAACATCCTTAAGTACTTGAGAAGAACTAATGGTTCGTTCTTGGTATATGGAGGCGAGGAAGAGCTTGCTGTAATAGGTTACACCGATGCTAGCTTCCAGACCGATAAGGATGATTCTAGATCGCAATCTTGTTATGTGTTCTGCCTGAATGGCGGGGCTGTGAGCTGGAAGAGTTCAAAGCAGGAGACAGTTGCCGATTCTACTACAGAGGCTGAGTATATTGCCGCCTCCAATGCAACAAAGGAGGTTGTTTGGATCAGGAAGTTCATTACTGAGCTTGGTACAGTTCCTAGTATTGTGGACCCCATTGATCTCTATTGTGATAACAATGGGGCCATTGCACAAGCTAAGGAACCTAGATCTCATCAGCGATCCAACTTATACTTAGGCGCTTCCATCTCATTCGAGAGATTATCGATAGAGGAGATGTGAAAATATGCAGAGTACCAACGCTTGATAACGTTGCTGACCCACTTACGAAACCTCTTGCTCAACAGAAGCATGAAGGTCACACTAGATCGATGGGCATTAGATTTATGCCTGATTGGCTCTAGTGCTAGTGGGAGATTGTTGGTTTAAGCCCTAGAGGCCAGTGTATTTCTTTAGACTTACATTTGTATCTTGCTATTATATATATATATATATATATATATATATATATATATATATATATATATATATATATATATATATATATATATATATATATGATATGAGGCATTCAGTTTATTGTGTTACTTGTTTAAACATATTAAAGTCCTTAGAATAGAAATTTCAGTTTAATAGAATATCAAGTATATGACTTGATTGTGAGACACTATTGAACAATGAAATCCTATTCTTAAATATCCGTAGTCAAGTATTTTATTAATAAGGACAATAATAATACATTGAGACTATTATGTGTGCAGTGGTGATGGCCATATCTCACGGGTCATGGATATGAGATTGAGTCGCCACATTGGTACACATTAGAGTAATGATGTTTGTGATTGACCCACCATGAGAACACTACATAGAGCGTTATGTGAGTGTCATAAGTAGTTCTCATAGTGACAATGGTGTATGCAGTCCTTCGACCTGAAATCACTACGATCCCTACATGGGGAGTCATGTGCTTTAATATCGTCAAACGTCATCTGTAATAGGATGATTATAAAGACGGTCATTGGGCATACCACGAGCCATGCAGAGGGATGTGAGTGACCTAGATGGAATTTGTCCCTCCTACATAACTGGAGTAGTATCTGTGGGGCCCCTGATAGAGTGAGACTGTAAAATGCATGGCCGTGCTGAAATGAGTCAATATGAGATATTGACCTTATTTGTTGTTAGGTTTACTCGGGTCTCAGGGAACATGATATTG
This sequence comes from Sophora flavescens, assembly GCA_030762895.1. NCBI lineage: Eukaryota > Viridiplantae > Streptophyta > Magnoliopsida > Fabales > Fabaceae > Sophora > Sophora flavescens. The sequence goes on along the minus strand of CM061068.1, from coordinate 61,586,776 downwards.
AACCATACAAAGGTGACACATTCTATGTCTTGTGTTCAATATAGATATATGGACAAAGGGATAATAGTGCACATGAATACTTGTCACAGAAAGGTTTCGTCAAATCACTGACTTTCTCACTACTTAGGTAGCAGTGATGTATTGCTAGATACCGCTCACTGTTTGTAATATTAAATGGGATTTAATATTACTACTAACGTTTTGGGAACCTATAGGGTCACACACATGAGAGCGGATTAAAAGAAGCATTAAAATAAGAGTTGGACTATCCTATTGGGCCTAGCGCTTAGTACATGGGCTTAGGTCAAATGATGCTCACTAACTCACTTAAGGAGGCGTACTATAAGTAGACCACTTAAGTTTTTGTGCCCACACGTTTTTCAACCTAGCCGCACATAGAGAGTAAGTGTGAACAACAAGTCTCGGTTTTGAAGCTAGCACTGTGAGACGGAGACGCTTCAGGTTCGTGACGTTGGACGTTCACGGAATCTGCTCGTGTGGATACCTTAGAGACATCGTTCGTGCGGTGTTCGTGATAGACGAATTCTGATCAACAGCCATCGCTTCAAGAGGTAAACCATCTAATCATGAATCATGACCATTCGCAAGGATCTTTCGATGGGAATTTTTCCGCTGCGTTTCTTTTGTTTTATACGCAAATTCCCAACACCTAACACCACATCCATCCATAGAAAAGGTCGAGGTGCCGCAGACCCATAACCTCACCCCACCTTCGAGTACCCCACGAAATTGATAAATATCGAAAGCCTACATTTTAGAAAACCAACAACATCACAAGGATCCTTTTCGTTGCGCCTTCGGGCGATCAGGTGATTGCCACCAATACAAGGCCAGTTCGAGACGATCACCGTCTCTAGGTGCTTTTACTGCGCCCGAAGGCATCACCTAACACCACATCCATCCACAGAAAAGGTCGAGGAGCCGTGCACCCACAGCCTCACCACACTATTGAGTACCCTACGAAATTGATAAATATCGAAAGCCAACATTTTAAAAACCAACAACATTGCACGGATCCTTTCCGATACGCCTTCGGCCGATCTGGTCATTGCCACCCCTTCCAAGGCCACTTCATGATGATCACCCATCTCTTGGTGCTTCGACTCCGCCCCGGAAGGCATCACCTAACACCACGTCCATCCACAACCAAGGACGAGGAGCCACGCACCCACAAACTAGCCACACCATCGAGTACCCCACGAAATTGATAATTATCGAAAGCCAACATTTTTCAAAACCAACAACATCAGGAGGATCCTTTCCGATGCTCCTTCAGCCGATCGGGTGTTTGCCACCCCTTCCAAGGCCACTTCAGGACGATCACCCGTCTCTTGGTGCTTCGGCTCTGCCCCGGAAGGCATCACCTAACACCACGTCCATCCACAACCAAGGACTAGGTGCCGCGCACCCACAACCTCGCCACACCATCGAGTACCCCACGAAATTGATAAATATCGAAAGCCAACATTTTTCGAAGCCAACAACATCACCAGGATCCTTTCCGATGCGCCTTCAGTCGATCCGGTGTGTGACACCCCTCTAAGGCCACTTCAGGACGATCACCCGTCTCAAGGTGCTTCGGATCCGCCCCAGAAGGCATCACCTAACACCACATCCATCCAGAGAAAAGGTCGAGGAGCCGCGCACCCACAGCCTCAGCACACCATCGAGTACCCCACGAAATTGATAAATATCGAAAGAAAACATTTTTAAAAACCAACAACATCGCCAAGATCCTTTCTGACGCGCCTTCGGTCGATCTGGTCTTTGCCACCCCTTGAAGGCCACGTTCAGGACGACCACCCGTCTCTTGGTGCTTCGGCTCCACCCCGGAAGGCATCACCTAACACCACGTCCATACACAAAAGGTCGAGGTGCAGCGGATCCACAACCTCACCCTGCCATTGAGTACCCCACGAAATTGATAAATATCGAAAGCCAACATTTTTAAAAACCAACAACATCACCAGGATCCTTTCCGATGCGTCTTCGATCGATCCAGTGTTTTTCACGGCTTCCAAGGCAACTTCATGATGATCACCCGTCTCTTGGTGCATCGGCTCCGCCCCGGAAGGCATCACCTAACACAACATCCATCCACAGAAAAAGTCGAGGACCCGCGCGCCCACAGCCTCGCCACACCATCGAGTACCCCACGAAATTGATAAATATCGAAAGCCAACATTTTTAAAAACCAACAACATCACGAGGATCCTTTCCGATGCGCCTTCAGCCGATCTGGTGTTTGCCACCCCTTCCAAGGCCACTTCAGGACGATCACTCGTCTCTTGGTGCTTCGGCTCCGCCCTATAAGGCATCACCTAACACCACGTCCATCCACAGAAAAGGTCGAGGTGCAACGGATCCACAACCTCACCCCACTATCGAGTACATCAGGAAATTGATAAATATCGAAAGCCAACATTTTAAAAAACCAACAACATCGCCAGGATCCTTTCCGATGGGCCTTCGGCGGATCCGGTGTTTGCCACCCCTTCCAAGGCCTCTTCAGGACGATCACTCGTCTCTTGGTGCTTCGGTTCCGCCCCGGAAGGCATCACCTAACACCACGTCCATCCACAACCAAGGTCGAGGAGCCGCGCACCCACAACCTCGCCACACCATCGAGTACCCCACGAAATTGATAATTATCGAAAGCCAACATTTTTCAAAACCAACAACATCAGGAGGATCCTTTCCGATGCTCCTTCAGTCGATCGGGTGTTTGCCACCCCTTCCAAGGCCACTTCAGGACGATCACCCGTCTCTTGGTGCTTCGGCTCTGCCCCGGAAGGCATCACGTAACACCACGTCCATCCACAACCAAGGTCGAGGAGCAGCGCCCCCGCAACCTCGCCACACCATTGAATACCCCACGAAATTGATAAATATCGAAAGCAAATATTTTTAAAAACCAACAACATCAGGAGGATCCTTTCCGATGCTCCTTCAGCCGATCTGATGTTTGCGACCCCTTCCAAGGCCACTTCAGGACGATCAGCCTTCTCTTGGTGCTTCGGCTCCGCCCCGGAAGGCATCACCTAGCACCACATCTATCCACATAAAAGGTCGAGGTGTCGCGGATCCACAACATCACCCCACCATCGATCACCCCACGAAATTGATAAATATCGAAAGCCAACATTTTTAAAACCAGCAGCATCGCCAGGATCCTTTCCGATGCGCCTTCGTCCGATCTGGTGTTTGTCACCCCTTCCAAGGCCACTTCATGATGATCACCCGTCTCTTGGTGCTTCGACTCCGCCCCGGAAGGCATCACCTAACACCACGTTCATCCACAACCAAGGACGAGGAGCCACGCACCCACAAACTAGCCACACCATCGAGTACCATACGAAATTGATAATTATCGAAAGCCAACATTTTTCAAAACCAACAACATCAGGAGGATCCTTTCCGATGCTCCTTCAGCCGATCGGGTGTTTGCCACTCCTTCCAAGGCCACTTCAGGACGATCACCCATCTCTTGGTGCTTCGGCTCTGCCCCGGAAGGCATCACCTAACACCACGTCCATCCACAACCAAGGACTAGGTGTCGCGCACCCACAACCTCGCCACACCATCGAGTACCCCACGAAATTGATAAATATCGAAAGCCAACATTTTTCGAAGCCAACAACATCACCATGATCATTTC
>CM061068.1:61544416-61582597 GCA_030762895.1 Sophora flavescens | reverse complement strand
GAGTACCTCCCACAATTGATAAATATAGAAAGCCAACATTTTTAAAAACCAACAACACCACGAGGATCCTTTCCGATTCGCCTTCGCCGATCCGCATTGCTTACCACCCCTCCAAGGCCACTTCAGGATGATCACCCGCCTCTTGGTGCTTGGTCCTCACCGGAAGGCATCACCTAACACCACGTCCATCCACAGAAAAGGTCGAGGAGCCGAGTGCCCAAAGCTTCGCCACACCATCGAGTACCCCACGAAATTGATAAATATCGAAAGCCAACATTTTTAAAAACCAACAACATCACGAGCATCCTTTTCGATGCGCCTTCAGCCGATCTGGTGTTTGCCACGCTTTCCAAGGTCACTTCAGGACGATCACCCGTCTCTTGGTGCTTCGGCTCCACCCCGGAAGGCATCACCTAAGACCACGTCCATCCACAGAAAAGGTCGAGGTGAAGCGGATCCACAACCTCACCCCGCCATCGAGTACCCCACGAAATTGATAGATATCGAAGGCCAACATTTTTAAAAACCAACAACATCGCCAGGTTCCTTTCCGATGCGTATTCGGTCGATCCGGTGTTTGTCACCGCTTCCAAGGCCACTTCATGATGATCACCCGTCTCTTGGTGCTTCGGCTCCGCCCCGGAAGGCATCACCTAACACAACATCCATCCACAGAAAAGGTCTAGGAGGCGCGTACCCACAGCCTCGAACACCATCGAGTGCCCCACGAAATTGATAAATATCGAAAGCCAACATTTTTAAAAACCAACATCACGAGGATCCTTTCCGATGCGCCTTCGGTCGATCTGGTGTTTGCCACCCCTTCCAAGGCCACTTCAGGACGATCACTCGTCTCTTGGTGCTTCGGCTTCACCCCAGAAGGCATCACCTAACACCACGTCCATCCACAGAAAAGGTCGAGGTGCAACGGATCCACAACCTCACCCTCCCATTGAGTACCCCACAAAATTGATAAATATCGAAAGCCAACATTTTTAAAAACCACTAACATCGCCAGGATCCTTTCCGATGCGTCTTCGATCGATCCAGTGTTTGTCACGGCTTCCAAGGCCACTTCATGATGATCACTCGTCTCTTGGTGCATCGGCTCCGCCCCGGAAGGCCTCACCTAACACCACGTCCATCCAAAACCAAGGACGAGGAGCCGCGCACCCACAACCTTGCCACACCATCGAGTACCCCATGAAATTGATAAATATTGAAAGCCATCATTTTTAAAAACCAACAACATCACGAGGATCCTTTCCGATGATCCTTCAGCCGATCCGGTGTTTGCCACCCCTTCCAAGGTCACTTCAGGATGATCCCTCGTCTCTTGGTGCTTCGGCTTCGCCCCGGAAGGCATCACCTAACACCACGTCCATCCACAGAAAAGGTCGAGGTGCAGCGGATCCACAACCTCACCCCACTGTCCAGTACATCACGAAATTGATAAACATCGAAAGCCAACATTTTAAAAACCAACAACATCGCCAGATCCTTTCCGATGGGCCTTCGGCGGATCCAGTGTTTGCCACCCCTTCCAAGGCCTCTTCAGGACGATCACTCGTCTCTTGGTGCTTCGGTTCCGCCCCGGAAGGCATCACCTAACACCACGTCCATCCACAACCAAGGTCGAGGAGCCGCGCACCCACAACCTCAGCATACCATCGAGTACCCCACGAAATTGATAAATATTGAAAGCCAACATTTTTCAAAACCAACAACATCACGAGGATCCTTTCCGATGCGCCTTCAGTCAATCCGGTGTTTGCCACCCCTCAAAGGCCACTTCAGAACAATCGCCTGTCTCTTGGTATTTCGGCTCTGCCCCGGAAGGCATCACCTATCACCACGTCCATCCACAACCAAGGTCGAGGAGCAGCGCCCCAGCAACCTCGCCACACCATCGAATACCCCACGAAATTGATGAATATCGAAAGCAAATAATTTTAAAAACCAACAACATCAGGAGGATCATTTTCGATGCTCCTTCAGCCGATCTTGTGTCTGCAACCCCTTCCAAGGCCACTTCAGGACGATCACCCGTCTCTTGGTGCTTCGGCTCCGCCCTGGAAGGCATCACCTAACACCACGTCTATCCACATAAAAGGTCTAGGTGCCGCGGATCCACAACCTCACCCCACCATCGATCACCCCACGAAATTGATAAATATAGAAAGCCAACATTTTTAAAAATCAGCAACATCGCCAGGATCCTTTCCGATGCGCCTTCGTCCGATCTGGTGTTCGTCACTTCTTCCAAGGCCACTTCAAAATGATCACCCGTCTCTTGGTGCTTTGGCTCCGCCCCGGAAGGCATCACCTAACACCACGTCCATCCAAAACCAAGGAGGAGCAGTCGCGCACCCACAACCTTGCCACACCATCGAGTACCCCACAAAATTGATAAATATCGAAAGCCAACATTTTTCAAAACCAACAACATCAGGAGGATCCTTTCCGATGCTCCTTCAGCCGATCTGGTGTTTGCCACCCCTTCCAAGGCCACTTCAGGACGATCACCCATCTCTTGGTGCTTCGGCTCTGCCCCGGAAGGTATCACCTAACACCACGTCCATCCACAACCAAGGACGAGGAGCCGCGCACCCACAACCTCGCCACACCATCGAGTACCCCACGAAATTGATAAATATCGAAAGCCAACATTTTTCAAAACCAACAACATCACGAGGATCCTTTCCGATGCGCCTTCAGTCGATTCGGTGTTTGACATCCCTCTAAGGCCACTTCAGGACATTCTCCCGCCTCGAGGTGCTTCGGATCTGCCCCGGAAGGCATCACCTAACACCACATCAATCCAGAGAAAAGGTCGAGGAGCCATGCACCCACAATCTCACCACACCTTCGAGTACCCCGCGAAATTGATAAATATCGAAAGCAAACATTTTTAATAACCAACAACATCGCCAGGATCCTTTCCGATGCGCCTTCGTCCGATCTGGTGTTTGTCACCTCTTCCAAGGCCACTTCAAAATGATCACCCGTCTCTTGGTGCTTCGGCTCCGCCCCGGAAGGCATCACCTAACACCACGTCCATCCAAAACCAAGGACGAGCAGTCGCGCACCCACAACCTCGCCACACCATCGAGTACCCCACAAAATTGATAAATATCGAAAGCCAACATTTTTCAAAACCAACAACATCACGAGGATCCTTTCCGAGGCGCCTTCAGTCGATTTGGTGTTTGACATCCCTCTAAGGCCACTTCAGGACGATCTCCCGCCTCGAGGTGCTTCAGATCCGCCCCGGAAGGCATCACCTAACACCACATCCATCCAGAGAAAAGGTGGAGGAGTCGTGCACCTGCAGTCTCACCACACCGTCGAGTACCCCGCGAAATTGATAAATATCGAAAGCCAACATTTTTAAAAGCCAACAACAACGCCAGGATCCTTTCTGACGCGCCTTCGGTCGATCTGGTCTTTGCCACCCCTTCCAAGGCCACTTTTAGGATGATCACCCGTGTCTTGGTGCTTCGGCTCCACCCCGGAAGGCATCACCTAACACCACTTCCATCCACAACCACGGTCTAGGAGTGACGCTCCCACAACCTAGCCACACCATCGAGTACCCCACGAAATTGATAAATATAGAAAGCCAACATTTTTAAAAACCAACAACATCACGAGGATCCTTTCCGATTCGCCTTCAGTCGATCCGGTGTTTGCCACTCCTCCAAGGGCACTTCAGGATGATCACCCGTCTCTTGGTGCTTCGGGTCCGCACTGGAAGGTATCACCTAACACCACGTCCATCCACAGAAAAGGTCGAGGAGCCGAGCGCCCAAACCTTCGCCACACCATCGAGAACCCCACGAAATTGATAAATATCAAAAGCCAACATTTTTAAAAACCAACATCACGAGGATCCTTTCCGATTCGCCTTCAGCCGATCTGGTGTTTGTCACCCCTTCCAAGGCCACTTCAGGACGATCAATCGTCTCTTGGTGCTTTGGCTTCCCCCCGGAACGCATCACCTAACACCACGTCCATCCACAGAAAAGGTCGAGGTGCAGCGGATCCACAACCTCACCCCACTATCGTGTACACCACGAAATTGATAAATATCGAAAGCCAATATTTTTAAAAACCAACAACATCACCAGGATCATTTCCGATGGGCCTTCAGTCGACCCGGTGTTTACCACCCCTTCCAAGGCCACTTCAGGACGATCACTCATCTATTGGTTCTTCGGTTCCGCCCCGGAAGGCATCACCTAACACCACGTCCGTCCACAACCAAGGTCGAGGACCCGCGCACCCACAACCTCGCCACACCATCGAGTACCCAACGAAATTGATAAATATCGAAACCCAACATTTTTCAAAACCAACAACATCACGAGGATCCTTTTCGATGCTCCTTTAGCCGATCTGGTGTTTGCCACCCCTTCGAAGGCCACTTCAGGACTATCACCCGTCTCTTGGTGCTTCAGCTGCGTCCCGGAAGGCATCACCTAACACCACATCCATCCATAACCAAGGACGAGGAGCCGCGCACCCAGAACCTTGTATCACCATCGAGTACCCCCACAAAATTGATAAATATCGAAAGCCAACATTTTTCAAAACTAACAACATCACGAGGATCCTTTCCGATGCGTCGATCCGGAGTTTGACACCCCTCTAAGGCCACTTCTGGACGGTCACCCGTCTCTAGGTGATTCGGCTCCGCCCATGAAGCATCACCTAACACCACATCCATCCACAGAAAAGGTCGACGAGTCGTGCACCCACAGTCTCACCACACCATCGAGTACCCCAATAAATTGATAAATATCGAAAACAAACATTTTTAAAAACCAACAACATTGCTAGGATACTTTCTGACTCGCCTTCGGTCGATCTGGTCTTTGCCCCCCCTTCCAAGGCCACTTTCAGGAAAATCACCCGTCTCTTGGTGCTTCGTCTCTGCCCCGGAAGGCATCACCTAACACCACGACCATCCACAACCAAGGTCGAGGAGCCGCGCGCCCAAAACCTCGTAACACCATCGAGTACCCCACGAAATTGATAAATATTGATAGCCAACATTTTTCAAAACCAACAACATCACGAGGATCCTTTCCGATGCGCTTTTAGTCGATCCGGTGTTTGCCACCCCTAGAAGGCCACTTCAGGTCTGTCACCCGTCTCTTGGTGCTTCGACTCTGCCCCGGAAGGCATCACCTATCACCACGTCCATCCACAACCAAGGTCGAGGAGGTGCGCCGCCACAACCTCGCCACACCATCAAATACCCCACGAAATTGATAAATATCGTATGCTAATAATATTAAAAACCAACAACATCACGAGGATCCTTTTCGTTGCGCCTTCAACCGATCTGGTGTTTGCCACCCCATCCAAGGCCACTTCATGACGGACACCCGTCTCTTGGTGCATAGGCTCCGCCCCGGAAGGGATTACCTAACACCATGTCCATCCACAACCAAGGTCGAGGATCCACGCACCTACAGCCTCGCCACACCATCGAATACCCCACGAAATTGATAAATATCGAAAGCCTTTATTTTTAAAAACCAACAACATCACGAGGATCCTTTCCGATGCGCCTTCATTCGATCCAGAGTTTGCCACCCCTCGAAGGCCACTTCAGGATGATCACCCGTCTCTTGGTGCTTGGACTCCGCCTTGGAAGGCATCACCTAATGTTGGTGTAAGCCCTAGAGGCCAGTGTATTTCTTTAGACTTACATTTGTATCTTGCAATTATATATATATTATATGAGGCATTCCAGTTTATTGTGTTACTTGTTTAAACATAATAAAGTCCTTAGAATAGAAAATTTCAGTTTAATAGAATATCAAGTATATGAGTTGATTGTGAGACACTATTGAACAATGAAATCCTATTCTTAAATATCCGTAGTCAAGTATTTTATTAATAAGGACAATAATAATACATTGAGACTATTATGTGTGCAGGCTGATGGCCATATCTCACGGGTCATGGATATGAGATATCGAGTCGCCACATAGGTACACATTAGAGTAATGATGTACTGGATTGACCCACCATGAGAACACTGCATGGAGCGTTATGTGAGTGTCATAAGTAGTTCTCATAGTGACAATGGTGTATGCAGTCCTTCGACCTGAAATCACTACGATCCCTACATGAGGAGTCGTGTGCTTTAATATCGTCAAACGTCATCTGTAATAGGATGATTATAAAGACGGTCATTGGGCATACCACGAGCCATGCAGAGGGATGTGAGTGACCTAGATGGAATTTGTCCCTCCTACATAACAGAGTAATATCTCAGGGCCCCCCGATAGAGTGAGATCAGAAATGCATGGCCATGCTGAAATGAGTCAATATGAGATATTGACCTCATTTGTTGTTAAGTCTACTCGGGTATCAGGGAACATGATATTGAACCATACAAGGGTGACACATTCTATGTCTTGTGTTCATTATAGATATATGGACAAAGGGATAATAGTGCACATGAATACTTGTCACAAAAATATTTCGTCAAATCACTGACTTTCTCACTACTTAGGTAGCAGTGATGTATTGCTAGATACCGCTCACTATTTGTAATATTAAATGGGATTTAATATTGCTACTAACGTTTTGGGAACCTATAGGGTCACACACATAAGAGCGGATTAAAATAAGCATTAAAAGGAGAGTTGGACTTTCCTATTGGACCTAGCGCATAGTACATGGGCTTAGGTCAAATGCTGCTCACTAACTCACTTAAGGAGGCGCTACTATAAGTAGACCACTTAACTTGTTGTGCCCACACGTTTTTAAACCTAGCCGCACATAGAGAGTAAGTGTGAACAACAAGTCTCGGTTTTGAAGCTAGCACTGTGAGACGGAGACGCTTCGGGTTCGTGACGTTGGACGTTCACGGAATCTGCTCGTGTGGATACCTTAGAGACATCGTTCGTGCGGTGTTCGTGATAGACGAATTCTGATCAACAGCCATCGCTTCATTAGGTAAACCTTCTAATCATGAATCATGACCATTCGCAAGGATCCTTCGATGGGAATTTTTCCGCTGCGTTTCTTTTGTTTTATACGCAAATTCCCAACAGTGGTATCAGAGCCGCTTGCGAAACCATGATCTTGTTACGTGGTTTACCTGTTATGTATGATAACATGTTAATAATGTGAATCATTTTTCTGAAAATTGTTTTCTGAAAATCGTTTGCATCCATTTTGCGAAACCTTGTTTCTATAATTTTCGTATGTATATGATATATACATCTATTTGTGTATGTATGCGATATGTACATTGGTTCTGAATCCTTATTATGTTCTGCGATGGCGTCAAATGTTGATGTTAAACATGATTGGTTTCAGTTCTCTGTTGGCGGCGTTAAGGGGTTTCAGACATGAAGAGTTCATGTTGTTGCGGCTGAGGTTCCAACGGTTGAAACCATAGCCGCCGTTCCTTGCAACGTGAAGTGTTCACGGGCCTTGCGGTTTTAGGGTCGAAAGGTTGAAGCCCTAGCCGCCAAGGAAGCGAGGAACACTTCGGAGAGATTGTTTTTCTTGGCGCCCCCCACGCACCCCAATGAGGCGGCCTCCCCTTGACCCCCGCCCGCTGACCGGGCAGCGGGACCCCGTGCTACCTCTGCGTAGTGTGTTATTTCGAAATTCAAATTTTGAAATTTTTATGTCACCATTTAATAATAACATCAATTACAATAAATGTGATTTATATCAATTACAATAAATGTGATTTGTGGTAACAACAATTGCAATAAATATGATTTATAGTAACATCAATTATAATAAATGTGATTTATTATATATATGTTATGTTTTCAAAATTAAGATTTTGAAATCTCTAATTAATAATAATAATAATGATTATGTGTTATTATTGGTTGTTACTATTTATTTGGTGATGTATGGTGAATGGTTATGGCCTTAGTCCTTTTTATCTTTTGGTTTATATTTTGAAATACGGCCTGCGTGCCGTACCTTTCTCTTATATTCCATATGTATATTATTTTCTCATCTCACTCCCCTCATATGTAAAATGAGGTTTCTGTTTATGTAATGTAATGATGGAGACAAGAAGACGCTATCATCTGGGAGATCATGCTTGGAGAAGCTTGGACGCTCCTAGGTTTCTGTTTAGATTCTCTCATTGGCTTGGGAGAATCAATGCGTTAGGGGCCATAACCATATCACATTTATTTGCCTTATATATGTATGAGATGCATGTATGTATATAGTATGTTAAAATAGTTTAACTAACATATGCATGAGATGCATGTATGTATATAGTATGTTAAAAGAGTTTAACTAACATATGCATGAGATGCATGTATGTAAATAATAAGTTAAAGAGTTTAACAAATGATGAGATCAAACTTTAATCAAATCCCTCAAAAGGAAATATTAAGTCACATTTAAAGGTCTTCCAATGCATGGCACTCGTCAAGACTAGGATCGATTAAGTGTGGGTCCGCCAAAGCGGGGTACCTTTATCTATACTAGTAAGACGCGATGGGACAAATGTAATGTTCAACTGCTATCCATTGGGTCTGACTTAACTAAGCCAACTTCAATAGGATTGAAAGTCTTAGAGGCTTATAAGTTGGTCTTTAGTCCATGTGATGGATTTGAATAAGAGTTATTCACCCAACTGTCCAAGAGTTGCATGAGATGCAATCGGAAAGTGTTTCCTACCTATATAACCGAATTTTGGGTGATCAGCCAAAGCTGACTTAAAGCTAGGTGAAATATGGATCTTGGCCCACTAGAAAATCTTCCAATGGGATTTTCCGAATCAATGATGAGGGTCATTGTTTTGAGTAAAATAGTGGGAGGCGTATTTAATTAAAGACCTTATTAAATAACTTCATGGCATGATACTTATATTTTGCATATTTATCTCTGTAGATTACCATGGCATCAAACACATCAAGTAACCTGTCATTGCGATCCGTCCTTGAGAAGGATAAATTATCCGGAACAAATTTTCTGGACTGGTACAGAAACTTGAGGATTGTCCTCAAACAGGAGAAAAAGTTGTATGTTCTTGAGGAGCCTATTCCTGAGGAGCCACCGGCTTCAAGTGCTCCTAGGGCTGACAGGGATGCTTATAAGAAGCATCAGGATGACGCCTTAGACGTCGGTTGTCTTATGCTTACTACCATGACCTCTAAGCCGCAAAAGCAACATGAGACCATGGAGGCGTATGATATGATCGTGCACCTCAAGCTGCTCTACCAAGAGCAAGCAAGGCATGAGCGGTTCGAAATTTCCAGAGCCCTTTTTCCAGTGTAAATTGGCAGAAGGAAGCCCTGTGAGTCCTCATGTACTCCAGATGATCGGGTACATTGAGAATCTCGAGAGACCGGGTTTTCCTTTAGGCCAAGAGTTGGCCACCGACTTAGTTCTGCAATCGTTGCCTGAGAGCTATAGTCAGTTTGTCATGAACTTTAATATGAATGATCTTGACAAACATTTGCCAGAATTGTTGAGCATGTTGAGAACTGCTGAACAAAGTATTAACAAAGGAAAGGGAAAGGCCATTTTGATGGTCCAGGCTGGAAATAGCAAGAAGCAGCCCAAGAAGCCCAAGAACAAACAAAAGGGCAAGGGCAAGGGCAAGGCCATCAACAAGATCAAGCCCAGTACTTCTGGCTTGAAGCTTGTGGGTGGTGTGGCTAAGGAAGGCAATTGCTTCCACTGTGGTCGGACCGGACATTGGAAGAGGAACTCCCCAAAATACCTGGAAGAAATCAAGAAGAAGAAGGGAAGCGAGACTTCCGCTTCAGGTATGTTTGTTATAGAAGTCAATTTATCTACTTCTGCATCATGGGTATTAGATACTGGATGTGGTTCTCACATTTGTACAAATGTGCAGGATCTAAATAGGAGTAGAGCATTGACAAAGGGCGAAGTCGATCTACGAGTCAGAAATGGAGCAAAGGTTGCTGCTTTAGCTGTAGGGACTTATGTATTGACTTTGCCAACTGGGCTTACTATTCAGTTAGAGAACTATTATTTTGTGCCTGCAATTAACAGGAATAACATTTCCGTTTCTTGTTTGGACAAGATTGGTTTTTCTTTTATAATAAAGAACAAAAGTTGTTCTATTTATTTGGATGATATTTTCTATGCTAGTTCACACATGAGTAATGGACTTTATGTCCTTGATCTTGAAATGCCCATCTATAACATAAATACTAAGAGGTTCAAACCAAATGAGTTGAACCCGTCTTATCTTTGGCATTGTCGTTTAGGCCATATAAATGAGAAGCGCATTTCGAAGCTCCATAAAGATGGACTCTTGGACTCATTTGATTATGAATCATATGAGATATGTGAGTCTAGTTTATTGGGAAAGATGACTAAAGCTCCATTCACCGGCAAAGGTGAAAGAGCCAACGATCTTTTGGGTCTTATACATAGCAATGTATGCGGACCCCTAAACACATTAGCTAGAGGTGGTTTTCAGTACTTAATCACATTTACTGATGATTTCAGTAGATATGGATTTGTGTATCTTATGAAACATAAATCGGAATCCTTTGAAAAGTTCAAGGAATTCAAAAATGAGGTTCAAAACCAACTTGGTTAGAATATTAAAACTCTTCGATCAGATCGAGGTGGTGAATATTTGAGCCTAGAGTTTGATGATCATCTGAGAGAGTGTGGAATTTTATCTCAACTCACTCCACCTGGAACACCACAATGGAATGGTGTTTCTGAGAGGAGAAATCGAACCTTGTTGGACATGGTTCGGTCTATGATGAGTCATGCAAACCTTCCAAACTCTTTCTGGGGACATGCTCTATTAACAACATCTTTTACACTTAACCATGTTCCATCCAAAATGGTAGAAAAGACACCATATGAGATATGGACTGGTAGACGACCCAGCATGTCTTTTATGAAGATTTGGGGTTGTGAAGCATATGTAAAACGTCAAGTTTCTAATAAGCTTGATCCCAAATCTGATAAATGTTTCTTTGTGGGGTATCCCAAAGAAACCAAGGGATATTATTTCTATAATCCTTCCGAAGGCAAAGTGTTTGTCGTACGGACTGGTGTATTCCCAGAAAAGGAGTTTATCTCCATAGGAACCAGTGGGAGGAAGATAGAACTTGAAGAAATTCAAGAATCACAGAGTAGTGACCTACCATTGGTGGAATAGGAGCAACCTTCACAAAATGTTGTGGAGGAACAACCTGCTCCAGTAGCACAAGACCAGCGTAGGTCTAACAGGATACGTCACCAGCCTGAGAGATATGGATTTCTCATGACTCCATAAGGTGATGTATTGCTCATGGATCAAGATGAGCCTGTGACTTACCAGGAGGCCATCACTGGCCTAAAATCTGAGAAGTGGCTTGAGGCCATGAAATCTGAGATGGATTCCATGTACACCAACCAGGTATGGACCTTGGTAGAGCCACCTGAAGGGGTAAAACCTATAGGGTGCAAGTGGGTTTTCAAAAAGAAAACTGACATGGATGGTAAAGTACATACCTTTAAGGCACGATTGGTGGCCAAGGGTTTCAAGCAAATTCATGGTGTCGACTGTGATGAGACCTTTTCACCTGTTGCGATGCTTAAATCCGTCCGGATCTTACTTGCTATCGCTGCATACCATGATTATGAGATATGGCAGATGGATGTCAAAACTGCCTTCCTTAATGGAAAGCTTCTTGAGGATGTGTACATGACACAACCTGAAGGCTTTGACATTTTAGAGGATGCCTGAAAGGTATGTAAATTGCAGCGATCAATCTATGGATTGAAGCAAGCTTCGAGAAGTTGGAACCTTCGTTTTGATGATGCTGTAAGACAGTACGGATTCATCAAAAATGAAGATGAACCTTGTGTCTACAAGAAGGTTAGTGGGAGCATTGTTGTTTTTCTGGTGTTATATGTAGATGACATATTACTCATTGGAAATGACATCCCTACACTACAAAATGTAAAGACATGGTTAGGGAATTGCTTCTCTATGAAAGATTTGGGTGAAGCTACCTATGTATTGGGAATCAGGATCTATAGGGATAGATCACTGAAATTGCTTGGCCTAAGTCAGAGTACATACATAGACAAAGTGTTGAGACGCTTTAACATGCATGAATCCAAGAAAGGACTCTTGCCTATGTCACATGGTATATGCCTATCAAAGGCACAATCCCCTTCCACTCAAGAAGAAAGGGATCGCATGAGTAAGATTCCGTATGCATCCGCAATTGGATCTATCATGTATGCCATGTTATGTACTCGACCAGATGTATCGTATGCTTTAAGCATAACGAGCAGGTACCAGTCTGATCCCGGCGAAAGTCACGGGTCTGCTGTAAAGAACATCCTTAAGTACTTGAGAAGAACTAAGGATTCGTTCTTGGTATATGGAGGTGAGGAAGAGCTTGCTGTAATAGGCTACACCGATGCTAGCTTCCAGACCGATAAGGATGATTCTAGATCGCAATCTGGTTATGTGTTCTGCCTGAAAGGCGGGGCTGTGAGCTGGAAGAGTTCAAAGCAGGAGACAGTTGTCAATTCTACTACAAAGGCTGAGTATATTGCCGCCTCCAATGCAACAAAGGAGGTTGTTTGGATCAGGAAGTTCATTACTGAGCTTGGTACAGTTCCTAGTATTGTGGACCCCATTGATCTCTATTGTGATAACAATAGGGCCATTGCACAAGCTAAGGAACCTAGATCTCATCAGCGATCCAACATATACTTAGGCGCTTCCATCTCATTCGAGAGATTATCGATAGAGGAGATGTGAAAATATGCAGAGTACCAACGCTTGATAACGTTGCTGACCCACTTACAAAACCTCTTGCTCAACAGAAGCATGAAGGTCACACTAGATCGATGGGCATTAGATTTATGCCTGATTGGCTCTAGTGCTAGTGGGAGATTGTTGGTGTAAGCCCTAGAGGCCAGTGTATTTCTTTAGACTTACATTTGTATCTTGCTATTATATATATATGATATTAGGCATTCCAGTTTATTGTGTTACTTGTTTAAACATATTAAAGTCCTTAGAATAGAAATTTCAGTTTAATAGAATATCAAGTATATGACTTGATTGTGAGACACTATTGAACAATGAAATCCTATTCTTAAATATCCGTAGTCAAGTATTTTATTAATAAGGACAATAATAATACATTGAGACTATTATGTGTGCAGGCTGATGGCCATATCTCACGGGTCATGGATATGAGATATCGAGTCGCCACATAGGTACACATTAGAGTAATGATGTACTGGATTGACCCACCATGAGAACACTACATAGAGCGTTATGTGAGTGTCATAAGTAGTTCTCATTGTGACAATGGTGTATGCAGTCCTTCGACCTGAAATCACTACGATCCCTACATGGGGAGTCGTGTGCTTTAATATCGTCAAACGTCGTCTGTAATAGGATGATTATAAAGACGGTCATTGGGCATACCACGAGCCATGCAGAGGGATGTGAGTGACCTAGATGGAATTTGTCCCTCCTACATAACAGGAGTAATATCTGTGGGGCCCCTGATAGAGTGAGACTGTAAAATGCATGGCCGTGCTGAAATGAGTCAATATGAGATATTGACCTCATTTGTTGTTAAGTCTACTCGGGTATCAGGGAACATGATATTGAATCATACAAGGGTGACACATTCTATGTCTTGTGTTCAATATAGATATATGGACAAAGGGATAATAGTGCACATGAATACTTGTCACAGAAAGGTTTCGTCAAATCACTGACTTTCTCACTACTTAGGTAGCAGTGATGTATTGCTAGATACAGCTCACTGTTTGTAATATTAAATGGGATTTAATATTACTACTAACGTTTTGGGAACCTATAGGATCACACAGATAAGAGCGGATTAAAAGTAGCATTAAAAGGAGAGTTGGACTATCCTATTGGGCCTAGCGCATAGTACCTGGGCTTAGGTCAAATGATGCTCACTAACTCACTTAAGGAGGCGCTACTATAAGTAGACCACTTAAGTTTTTGTGCCCACACGTTTTTCAACCTAGCCGCACATAGAGAGTAAGTGTGAACAGCAAGTCTCGGTTTTGAAGCTAGCACTGTGAGACGGAGACGCTTCGGGTTCGTGACGTTGGACGTTCACGGAATCTGCTAGTGTGGATACCTTAGAGACATCGTTCGTGCGGTGTTCGTGATAGACGAATTCTGATCAACAGCCATCGCTTCAAGAGGTAAACCATCTAATCATGAATCATGACCATTCGCAAGGATCCTTCGATGGGAATTTTTCCGCTGCGTTTCTTTTGTTTTATACGCAAATTCCCAACACCTAACACCACATCCATCCATAGAAAAGGTCGAGGTGCCACAGACCCATAACCTCACCCCACCTTCGAGTACCCCACGAAATTGATAAATATCGAAAGCCTACATTTTAGAAAACCAACAACATCACGAGGATCCTTTTCGTTGCGCCTTCAGTCGATCCGGTGTTTGCCACCAATCCAAGGCCAGTTCAGGACGATCACCTGTCTCTAGGTGCTTCGGCTCCGCCCCGGAAGGCATCACCTAACACCACATCCATCCACAGAAAAGGTCGAGGAGCCGTGCACCCACAGCCTCACCACACTATCGAGTACCCTACGAAATTGATAAATACCGAAAGCCAACATTTTAAAAACCAACAACATTGCACGGATCCTTTCCGATACGCCTTCGGCCGATCTGGTCTTTGCCACCCCTTCCAAGGCTACTTTCAGGATGATCACCCTTCTCTTGGTGCTTCGGCTCTGCCCCGGAAGACATCACCTAAGACCACATCCATCCATAGAAAAGGTCGAGGTTCCGCGGACCCACAACCTCACCCCACCTTCGAGTACCCCACGAAATTGATAAATATCGAAAGCGAACATTTTAGAAAACCAACAACATCACGAGGATCCTTTTCGATGCGCCTTCAGTCGATCTGGTGTTTGCCACCCCTTGAAGGCCACTTCTGGACGGTCACCTGTCTCTTGGTGCTTCGGCTGCGCCCCGGAAGGCATCACCTAACACCACATCCATCCACAGAAAAGGTCGAGGAGCCGCTCACCCACAGCCTCAACGCATCATCGTGTACCCCAAGAAATTGATAAATATCGAAAGTCAACATTTTTAAAAACCAACAACATCGCCAGGATCCTTTCCGATGCGCCTTCGACCGATCTGGTGTTTGCCACCCCTTCCAACGCCACTTCATGACGATCACCCGTCTCTTGATGCTTCGGCTCCGCACCGGAAGGCATCACCTAACACCATGTCCATCCACAACCAAGTTTGAGGAGCCGTGCACCCACAACCTCGCCACACCATCAAATACCCCACTAAATTGACAAATATCGAAAGCCAATTTTCTTAAATACCAGCAACATCACGAGGATCCTTTCCGTTGTTCCTTCAACCGATCTGGTGTTTGCCACCACTTCCAAGGCCACTTCAGGACGATCACCCATCTTTTGGTGCATCAGATCCTCCTCGGAAGCCATCACAAAACACCACGACCATCGACAACCGAGGTCGAGGAACCGCGCTCCAACGGCCTCGCCACACCCCCAAGTACCCCACGAAATTGATAAATATAGAAAGCCAGCATTTTTAAAAACCAACAACACCATGAGGATCCTTTCCGATTCGCCTTCAGTCGATCCGGTGTTTGCCACCCCTCCAAGGCCAATTCAGGATGATCACCCATCTCTTGGTGCTTCGGCTCCGCCCCGGAAGGCATCACCTAACACCACATCCATCCACAGAATAGGTCGTGGAGACGCTCACCCACAGACTCACCACACCATCGAGTACCCCACGAAATTGATAAATAACGAAAGCCAACATTTTTAAAAACCAACAACATCACGAGGATCCTTTCCGATGCGCCTTCAGTAGATCTGGTGTTTGCCAGCCGATCCAAAATTCACATCATGACGGTCACCCGTCTCTTGGTGCTTCGGCTCCGCCCCGTAAGGAATCACCTAACACCACATCCATCCACAGCCAAGGTTTAGGATCCGCGCACCCACATCCTCACCCCACCGTCGACTACCCCACGAAATTGATAAATATCGAAAGCCAACATTTTTAAAAACCAACAACATCGCCAGGAACGTTTCCAATGCGCCTTCGGCCGATCTTGTGTTTGTCATCCCTTCCAAGGCCACTTCATTACGATCAGCCGTCTCTTGGTGCTTCAGCACTGCCCCGGAAGGTATCACCGATCACCACGTCCATCAACAACGAAGGTCGAGCAGCATTGCACCCACCACCTCGTCACACCATCGAATATCCCACGAAATTGATAAATATCGAAAGCCAATATTTTTAAAAACCAACAACATCAGGAGGATCCTTTCCGATGCGCCTTCAAATGATCAGGTGTTTGCCACCCCTTCCAAGGTCACTTCAGGACGATCACCCGTCTTTTAGTGCTTCGGCTCCGCCCCAGAAGGCATCACCTAACACCACATCAATCCACAGAAAAGGTTGAGGACCCGCGACCCCACAGCCTCACCACACCATCGAGTACCCCACAAAATTGATAAATATAGAATACCAACATTTTTAAAAACCAACAACATCACGAGGATCCTTTCCGATTCACCTTCAGTCGATCCGGTGTTTGCCACCGCTCCGAAGCCACTTCAGGATTATCACCCGTCTCTTGGTTCTTCGGCTCCTCCACGGAAGGCATCACCTAACAACACATCCATCCACAGAAAAGGTCGAGGAGACGCGACCCCACAGCCTCACCATACCTACGATTACCCCACGAAATTGATAATTAAGGAAAGCCAACAGTTTTAAAATCCAACAACATCGCCAGGATACTTTCCGATGCGCCTTCGGCTAATCTGGTGTTTGCCACCGCTTCCAAGGCCACTTCAGGACGATCACCTAGCCTCTTGGTGCTTCGGCTCCGCCCTGGAAGGCATCGCCTAACACCACGTCCATTCACAACCAAGGTCGAGGAGCCGCCCACCCACAGCCTCACCACACCATCGAGTACCCCACGAAATTGATAAATAAAGAGAGCCAACATTTTTAAAATCCTACAACATCGCCAGGATACTTTCGGATGCGCCTTCAGTCGATCCAGTGTCTGCCACCCCTCAAAGGCCACTTAAAGACGATCACCCGTCTCTTGGTGCTTCAGCTTTGCTCCAGAAGTCATCACCTTACACCACGTCGGTCCACAACCAAGGTCGTGGAGCCGCACAACCATAGCCTCTTCACACCATCGATTACCCCACGAAATTGATAAATATAGAAAGCCAACATTGTTAAAAACCAACAACATCACGAGGATGCTTTCCGATGCGCCTTCAGTCGATCCGGTGTTTGCCACCCCTCGAAGGCCACTTTAGGATGATCACCTGTCTCTTGGTGCTTCGGCTCCGCCCAAGAAGGCATCACCTAACACCACATCCATCCACAGAAAAGGTCGTGGTGCCGCGGACCCACAACCTCACCCCACCATCGAGTACCCCACGAAATTGATAAATATCCAAAGCCAACATTTTTAAAAACCAACAACATCGCCAGGATCCTTTCCGATACGCCTTCGGCCAACCTGGTGTTTGTCACCCCTTCCAAGGCCACTTCATGACGATCAGTCATCTCTTGGTGCTTCGGCTCCGCCCCGGAAGGCATCACCTAACACTACATCCATCCACAACAAAGGTCGAGGAGCCGTGCACCCACAGCCTCGCCACACCATCGACTACCCCACGAAATTGATAAATATCGAAAGCCAATATTTTCAAAAACCGATAACATCACAAAGATCCTTTCTGATGCACCTTCACCCGATCCGGTGTTTGCCACCCCTTCCAAGGCAACTTCAGGATGATCGCCCGTCTCTTGGTGCTTCGGCTCCGCCCCGGAAGGCATCACCTAACACCACATCCATCCACAACCAAGGTCGAGGAGTCGCGAACCCACAGCCTCGCCACACCATCGAGTACCCCACGAAATTGATAAATATAGTAAGCCAAAATTTTTAAAAACCGACAACATCACGAGGATCCTTTCCGATTCACCGCCTGTTGATCCGGTGTTGCCACCCCTTCCAAGGCCACTTCATGACGATCACCCGTCTCTTGGTACTTCGGCACCGCCCCAGAAGGCATCACCTAACACCACGTCCATCCACAACCAGGGTCGAGGAGACGCGCACCCACAGCCTCGCCACACCATCGAGTACCCCACGAAATTGATAAATATAGAAAGCCAACATTTTTAAAAACCAACAACATCACGAGGATCCTTTCCGATTCGCCTTCAGTCGATCCGGTGTTTGCCACCCCTCCAAGGGCACTTCAGGATGGTCACCCGTCTCTTGGTGCTTCGGCTCCGCCCTGGAAGGCATCACCGAACACCACATCCATCCATAGAAAAGCTCGAGGAGCCGCGCACCCACAGCCTCACCACACCATCAAGTTCCCCACGAAATTTATAAATATCGAAAGCCAACATTTTTAAAATCAAACAACATTGCCAGGATACTTTCAGATGCGTCTTCGACCGGTATGGTGTTTGCTACCCCTTCCAAGGCCACTTCAGGATGATCACCCGTCTCTTGGTGCTTCGTTTCCGCCCCGGAAGGCATCGCTTAACAACACATCCATCCACAACCAAGGTCGAGGAGCCACGTACCCACAGCATCACCACAACATCGAGTACCCCACAAAATTGATAAATATAGAAAACCAACATTTTTAAAAACCAACAACATCACGAGGATCCTTTCCTACGTGACTTCAGTCGATCCGGTGTTTGCCACCCCTCCAAGGCCACTTCAAGACATCACCCACTTCTTGGTGCTTCGGCTCTGCCCCGAAAGGCATCGCCTAACAACACGTCCATCCACAACCAAGGTTGAGGAGACATGCATCCACAGTCTCGCCACACAATCGAGTACCCCACTAAATTGATAAATATCGAAAGCCAAAATTTTAAAAAACCAACGACATCACGAGAATCATTTCCGATGCGCCTTCCGCCGATCAAGTGTTTGCCACCCCTTCCACGGCCACTTCAGGACGATCACCAATCTCTTGGTGCGTCGCTCCGTCCCGGAAGGCATCACCTAACACCACGTCCATCCACAACCAAGGTCGAGGAACCGCGCACCCACAGCCTCGTCACACCATGGAGTACCCCACGAAATTGACAAATATTGAAAGCCAACATTTCTCAAAACCAACAACATCACGTGGATGCTTTCCTATGCGCCTTCAGTCGATCCAGTGATTGCCACCCCTCGAAGGCCACCTTAGGACGATCACCCGTCTCATGGTGCTTCGACTCCGCCCCGAAAGGCATCACCTAGCACCACGTCCATCCACAACTAAGGTAGAGGAGTCGTGCACCCAAAGCCTCGCCACACCATCGAGTACCCCATGAAATTGATAAATATAGAAATCCATCATTTTTAAAAACTAAAAACATCACGAGGATCCTTTTCGATGCGCCTTCAGTCGATCCGGTGTTTACCACCCCTTCAAAGGCTACTTCAGGACGATCACCCGTCTCTTGGTGATTCGGCTCCGCCCCGGAAGGCATCACCTAACACCACGTCCATCCACAACCAAGGTCGAGGAGCCGCGCACCCACAGCCTTGCCACACCATTGAGTAACCCACTAAATTGATAAATATTGAAAGCAAATATTTTTAAAAACCAACAACATCGCCAAGATCCTTTCCGATGTGACTTCGGCCGATCTGGTGTTTGCCACCCCTTCCATGGCCACTTCATGACGATCACCCGTCTCTTGGTGATTCGGATCCTCACCGGAAGGCATCACCTAACACCATGTCTATCCACAACCAAGGTCGAGGAGGCACGCACCCACAGCCTCGCCACACCATCGAGTACCCCACGAAATTGATAAATATAGAAAGCCAACATTTTTAAAAACCAACAACATCACTAGGATCATTTTCGATTCGCCTTCAGTCGATCTGGTGTTTGCCACCCCTCGAAGGCCACTTTAGGACGATCACCCGTCTGTTGGTGCTCCGGCTCAGCCCCAGAAGGCCTCACCTAACACCACGTCCATCCACAACCAAGGTCGAGGAGCCACGCGCCCATAGCCTCGCCACTAATCGAATACCCCACAAAATTGATAAATATCGAAAGCCAACATTTTTAAAAACCAACAACATCACGAGGATCCTTTCCTATGCGCCTTCAGTCGATCCGGTGTTTGCCACCCCTTGAAGGCCACTTCAGGACGATCAATCGTTTCTCGGTGCTTCGGTTCCGCCCCGGAAGACATCACCTAACACCACATCCATCCATAGAAAAGGTCGAGGTGCCACGGACCCACAACCTAACCCCACCATGGACTACCCCACGATATTGAAAATTATTGAAAGCCAACATTTTTAAAAACCAACAACATCCCAGGATAGTTTCCGACGTGCCTTCGACCGATCTGGTGTTTATCACCCCTTCAAAGGCCACTTCATGACGATCAGCCGTCTCTTGGTGCTTCGGCTCTGCTCCAGAAAGCATCACCTATCACCACGTCCATCCACAACCCAGGTCGAGGAGCCACGCACCCACAACCTCGTCACACCAACTAATACCCCACGAAATAGATAAATATCGAAAGCCAATTTTTTTAAAAACCAATAACATCCGGAGGATCCTTTTCGTTGTGCCTTCAGTCGATCTGGGGATTGTCACCCATTCCAAGGCCACTTCAGGACGATCACCCGTCTCTTGGTGCTTCGGCTCCGCCCCAGAATTCATCACCTAGCACCACGTCCATCCACAACCAAGGTCCAGGAGCCGCGCACCCACAGCCTCGCCACACCATTGAGTACCCCCGAAATTGATAAATATAGAATGCCAACATTTTTAAAAACCAACAACATCACGAGAATCCTTTCCGATTCGCCTTCAGTTGATCCGGTGTTTGCCACCCCTCCAAGGCCCCTTCAGGATTATCACCCGTCTCTTGGTGCTTCGGCTCCGTCCCGGAAGGCATCACCTAACACCACATCCATCCACATAATTGGTCGATGAGCCGCGCATCCACAACCTCACCACACCATCGAGTACCCTCAAAATTGATAAATATCTAAAGCCAACATTTTTAAAATACAACAACATGACCAGGATACTTTCAGACGTGCCTTCGGTCAATCTGGTGTTTGCCACCCATTCCAAGAACACTTCAGGATGATCACCCGTCTCTTGGTACTTCGGCTCCGCCTCGGAAGGCATTGCCTAACACCACGTCCATCCACAACCAAGGTCAAGAAGCCGCGCACCCACAGTCTCACCACATCATCGAGTACCCCACGAAATTAATAAATATCGAAAGCAAACATTTTTAAAATCCAACAACATCGCCAGGATACTTTCCGATGCGCCTTTGACCGATCTGGTGTTTGCCACCCCCTCAAGGCCACTTCAAGACGATCACCCGTCTCTTGTTTCTTGGGCTCGGCCCTAGAAGGCATCACCTAACACCATGTCCATCCATATCCAAGGTTGAGGAGCCGTGCACCCACAGCCTCCACACCAACGAGTACCCCACGAAATTGATAAATATAGAAAGCCAACATTTTTAAAAACTAACAACATCACGAGGATCCTATCCGATTCGCCTCCAGTCGATCTGGTGTCGCCACCCCTCGAAGTCCACTTCAGGATGATCACCCGTCTCTTGGTCCTTCGGCTCCGCGCCGGAAGGCATCACCTAACACCACATCCATCTACAGAAAAGGTTGAGGAGCCGTGCACCCACAACCTCGCCTCACCATCAAGTACCCCACGAAATTGATAAATATCGAAAGTCAACATTTTTAAAAACAAACAACATCGCCAAGATCCTTTCCAATTCGCCTTCCATCGATCCGGTGTTTGCCACCCCTTCAAGGCCACTTCAGGATGATCATCCGTCTCTTGGTGCTTCGGCTTCGCCCCGGAAGGCATCACCTTACACTACATCCATCCACAGAAAAGGTCGAGGTGCCGCTGATGAGTGTGATTTCACCTCATATTTCATTTACATTTTGCATGCATTTTCATATAGTTTAGGCATATTTAATTTGATTTTTAGTTAGTTTTTATCTTGGAACAGTTAAGGCGGTTTTGTGGTGTTGTTTTGCAAAAATCGAGGATGAAATGCTCCGAATTAGCCATGATGGAGCTTGGATGAAGATAGAGCTTGAAAAGAAGAAAATGAACCAAGAGGAGCCCATCACGGCCTAGCCGTGATGACCATCACGGCCGTGATCCAGCAATAACTGAAGAGAAAGAGGGAAAAAGTCAGAAGCTGTCACGGCCTAGCCATGATGCCCATCACGGCCGTGACAGGCCAGCTGAACCAGACCCTTATGAGGCAGAACTGATCACGGCCTAGCCGTGATGCTCCAAAATTTGAAAGCGTGCCCTTGGCAGAACACGTCACGGTCGTGACGCGCACCTATTCTATAAAAAGAGCTCTGGGCAGAACAGAAAAGGGATCCAAAACCCTAAAAACATACTCTCTGGTTGTTGTGGATCCTTCCATGGAGTTATTTGCTTCCTTTATTCTTATTTCTTTTCTTTTGTTTGTCTCTATGAATATGTGTAGCTAAACCCCCTCTTGGGTGGGTTAGATGATGACTTTTCTGAACTTGGTTGTCTAATGATTTGATTGTAATAAAAATTCCTATTTCTTTATGAGTATTTGATTCCATGCTTAATGCTTTCCTAGGTTTGATCATCCTTGGAATGATTTGTCGCTTTGATAGACAATTAAAAGATTGATGTTAAGGCATGCTCATGAATCAAATGCCAAGTACTTCATGAACCTAGGCATAGGTCTTGGGGTGCTTACAATCTTATGAATCTTGACTCTTCATGCAAAATCTCATGTTAATCCACCTAAGACATTAGGGTTTAATTTGGGGTTTTAGGCTCATTCCACCTAAGACATTAGGGTTTGAGTATTTCAGAAGATTTGATTGTCATAATTGAATTAGGAATTGTGTTATTAACCATTTCATTGCAATCAAGGGAGGATTAGTGTAGTCTAACCCTGGCAATTTCATCCATTTGTTAACCACATCTATTTTTCGCTTGTTAAGTGTTTGCAAAAAATTCCCAAAAAAGACTAAAAACATTTTATTCTTGTTTGTTTCTGTTACATGTTAGAACTCCCTTCCATCCAAATGATCGTCTAGATAGTAGTCTAATTTGCGAAGTGGTACTTGTCCGCGATCGCTGAGAACGATATCCGGTCTCACCACCGTATTACTTGTTTGCGACTAGGTATACTTGCCGAAATCATACCAAGTTTTTGGCGCCGTTGCCGAGGATCGGTGTGCCAATATCACGAGTACCAAAGGGGACTCCTAATTTAGGCAATTTTTTTTTGTTTTCTTATTGCTGTTTTCTATTTTTTTTAGGTACTTTTTCTGTTTTCCTTGTAACTGCATAATTGTCCACTTGAAGCTTGACTTGTACTTGCTACATTTGTTGCTGTTCTGCTCTATTTGTTTCCTTGTATGCGAGGTACAATTGATCCAGGTGAACTTCAATTCAACCCTGAGATTGAGAAACTATGTAGAAAGAATAGAAAGAAAGCCAAGGCAAGACAGAACGGAGAGGAAACATCTTCTGCAGTACAAGAACCACAAGTTGAGCTACCAAGTGTGCAAGAACCGCAAGTTGAAGTAGCAACTGTCACCATTGCTGATGAAAATGCACAAAGGAGGACAATAGGGGACTGCACTTCCCCTATAGTCGATAGATGTGGAACTCCAATTGTTAGACCTGCAATGGCTTGTAACAACTTTGAGATAAAGGCATCACTTCTCAATCTTTTGCAGCAAAATCAATTCGGAGGTTTAGAGAGTGAAGACCCTCATTCTCACATTGGCACATTTATTGAGTTGTGTGATACTATCAAGCTGAATGGAGCTTCCGATGAGGCTATTTGTTTAAGGCTTTTCCCTTTCTCTTTGAGGGATCGGGCTAAGTCATGGCATTAATCCAATCCTCATGGGAGCATTATCACTTGGAATGATTTGGTGAACAAGTTCTTATCTCGCTTCTTCCCTCCATCAAGAATGATAAAGTTGAGATCGGAGATCAATGCTTTTGCACAAAGCGATGGTGAATCACTTTATGAATCATGGGAGAGGTTCAAATCTTTACTTACCGCTTGTCCAAATCATGAGTTGGAAACATGGCAGCAAGTTTCAACCTTTGTCAATGGTCTCAACCGAAATTCTATAAGTATGATTGAAGCGGCAGCAGGTGGAACATTGAGTCAAAAGACACCCGATGAAGCAAAGGACTTGATTGAAACTATGGCTAATAATGATTATCAAATGCCTAGTTCTCAATCATCGGCCAAGAGAGGTGTTTTGGAGCTTGATGAATTTGGTGCTCTTAAGGCGCAAATGGTCGCTCTTACCAAGAAATTGAGGTCCATTAAACTAAAAAATTCTCAATTACAAGCGGTTCAAGTTCAAGCTGTCTCAGTGTGTGACTTTTGTGGAGGTGACCATGCCAACGGCAATTGTGAGATTAATGTGGTTGGAGGTTCTGGGCAAGAAGAAGTGAATTACATGGGGAACCAAGGGCATAAGCATGATCCTTTCTCTAACACCTATAATCCGGGGTGGCATAGTGGTGTCGTGCGTCGTGCGAGCGCACGTGAGATTCCGGCAAGTGTACCGGATTGTTGCCAAGTAATAAAAGATATCGATCCCACAGAGACTATGATCTCGACTCACAACTAATTTTCAAATTAGTAAATCTGGACAGTATAAAAAAGATTTGTATTTTGAAAAGGTTTTGAATTTGAATTAAGAGATAAATAAAACAGAAAACAAATCTATTTGTGGTTTTTGGATCTAAATGGATTCCTAGGGATTTAGGTTACCAACAAGATCGTTTACGTTGCTAACTCGATTAACCTTGTTAATTATCAAAATTGCATTGAAGGCGAATTTATCCTCAAATAGCTTAAGCTCCCTCTCGGGTTACAAAAGCCGTTCCCAATTGAACCAACCCCTACTCTCGTGGTAGTCGAATTCAGATTGGACCCTTTGCGTTTCGTGACAATTCGTTGATCCTCGAAGGACGGCTTCTAACTCTCGTGATTTCAGTCCTAAGTCTGACTCTATAGATCCGACACCTAAGTTCACTGCTAGGTTCATCCTTAGAATGTCTATGACACGCAAACAAGTGGCCACCGAATTTACAAGTGATTCAAACACTAGAAATCAGATATAAAACAAAATCGTAATTAACAAAGATATTACATCAAATTAACATCATAAACAAAACTGTTGGTGTAAGCCCTAGAGGCCAATGTATTTCTTTAGACTTACATTTGTATCTTGCTATTTCATATATATATATATGATATGAGGCATTCCAGTTTATTGTGTTACTTGTTTAAACATAATAAAGTCCTTAGAATAGAAATTTATGTTCAATAGAATATCAAGTATATGACTTGATCGTGAGACACTATTGAACAATGAAATCCTATTCTTAAATATCTGTAGTCAAGTATTTTATTAATAAGGACAATAATAATACAATTGAGACTATTATGTGTGCAGACTGATGACCACATCTCACGGGTCATAGATATGAGATATCGAGTTGCCACATAGGTACGCATTAAGGTAATGATGTACTGGATTGACCCACCATGAGAACACTACATGGAGCGTTATGTGAGTGTCATAAGTAGTTCTCATAGTGACAATGGTGTATGTAATCCTTCGACCTGAAATCACTACGATCCCTACATGAGGAGTCGTGTGCTTTAATATCGTCAAACGTCATCTGTAATAGGATGATTATAAAGACGATCATTGGGCATACCACGAGCCATGCAGAGGGATGTGAGTGACCTAGATGGAATTTGTCCCTCCTACATAACAGGAGTAATATCTGTGGGCCCCCTGATAGAGTGAGACTGTAAAATGCATGGCCGTGCTGAAATGAGTCAATGAGATATTGACCTCATTTGTTGTTAAGTCTACTCGGGTATCAGGGAACATGATATTGAACCATACAAGGGTGACACATTCTATGCCTTGTGTTTAATATAGATATATGGACAAAGGGATAACAATGCACATGAATATTTGTCACGTAAAGGTTTCGTCAAATCATCGACTTTCTCACTACTTAGGTAGCAAGTTGATGTATTGCTAGATACCACATCGTTTGTAATATTAAATGGGATTTAATATTACTGCTAACGTATTGGGAACCTATAGGGTCACACACAAAAGAGCGGATTAAAAGAAGCATTAAAAGAAAGTTGGACTTTCCTATTGGGCCTAGCGCATGGTAGATGGGCTTAGGTCAAATGTTGCTCACTAACTCACTTAAGGAGGTGATACTATAAGTAGACCACTTAAGTTGTTGTGCCCACACGGTTGATAACCTAGCCGCACAAAAGAGAGTAAGTGTGAACAACAAAGTCTCAGTTTTGAAGCTAGTACTGTGAGACGTAGAGACGCTTCGGTTCGTGACGTTGGACACTCACGGAATCCGCTCGTATGGATACCTCTAGAGACATCGTTCGTGCGGTGTTCGTGATAGACGAATTTCAACAAACAGACATCGCTTCAAGAGGTAAACTTTCGAATCATGAATCATGACCATTCGCAAGGATCCTTCGATGGGAATTTTTCCTGCCGTTTCTTTTGTTTTATACGCAAATTCCCAACAAAGTGGTATCAAAGCCGCTTGCAAAACCATGATTCTATTACGTGGTTTATCTGTTATGTATGATAACATGTTTGTAATGTGAATCGTTTTACTGAAAATTGTTTTTGAAAATCGCTTGCATCCGGTTTTGCGAAACCTTGTTTCGTGATTTTCGTATGTATATGATATATATGTCTATTGCATGTTTGTGTATATATGCGATATGTACATTGGTTCTGAATCCTTATTATGTTCTCGCGATGGCATCAAATGTTGATGTTAAACATGATTGTTTTCAGTTCGTGTTGGCGGCGTTAGGGGTTTCAGACATGAAAAGTTCATGTTGTTGCGGCTGAGGTTCCAAGTGTTGAAACCGTAGCCGTCGTTCCTTGCAACGTGAAGTGTTCACGGGCCTTGCGGTTTTAGGGTTGAAAGGTTGACGCCCTAGCCACCAAGGAAGCGAGGCACACTTCGGAATTTCGGAATTTCCAGCAGGACCCCGTGCTACCTCTGCGTAGTGTGTAATTTCGAAATTCAAATTTTGAAATTTTATGTCACCATTTAATAATTATATCAATCACAATAAATGTGATTTATAGTAACATCAATTATAATAAATGTGATTTATTATATATATGTTACGGTTTCAAAATTCAGATTTTGAAATGTGATTTATATCAATCACAATAAATGGAATTTATAGTAACATCAATTATAATAAATGTGATTTATTATATATATATGTTACGTTTTCAAAATTCAGATTTTGAAATGTGATTTATATCAATTACAATAAATGTGATTTGTTACAATAAATGTGATTTATGTTAATTGAATAAATGTGATTTATGTCAATTACAATAAATGTGATTTGTGGTAACAACAATTGCAATAAATGTGATTTATAGTAACATCTATTATAATAAATGTGATTTATTATATATATATGTTATGTTTTCAAAATTCAGATTTTGAAATCTCTAATTTATGAAATTAATAATAATAATGATTATGTGTTATTATTGGTTGTTACTATTTATTTGGTGATGTATGGTGAATGGTTATGGCCTTAGTCCTTTTACCTTTTGGTTTATATTTTGAAATACGGCCTGCGTGCGTGCCTTTCTCTTATATTCCATATGTATCTTCTTTTCTCATCTCACTCCCCTCATATGTAAAATGAGGTTTCTGTTTATGTAATGTAATGATGGAGACAAGAAGACGCTATCACGTGGGAGATCTTGCTTGGAGAAGCTTGGACGCTCCTAGGTTTTAGTTTAGATTCTCTCATTGGCTTGGGAGAATCAATGCGTTAGGGGCCATAACCATATCACATTTATTTACCTTATATATGTATGAGACGCATGTATGTATATAGTATGTTAAAAGATGTTTAACTAATATATGTATGAGATGCATGTATGAAAAATAGTAAGTTAAAGAGTTTAACAAATGATGAGATCAAGTTTTAATCAAATCCCTCAAAAGGAAATATTAAGTCACATTTAAAGGCCTTCCGATGCATGGCACTCGTCAAGACTACTATCGATTAAGTGTGGGTCCGCCAAAGCGGGTACCTTTATCTATAATAGTAAGGCGCGATGGGACAAATGTAATGTTCAACTGCTATCCATTGGGTGCGACTTTAACTAAGCCAACTTCAATAGGATTGAAAGGCTTAGAGGCTCATAAGTTGGGCTTTAGTCCATGTGATGGATTAGAATAAGAGTTATTCACCCAACTATCCAAGAGTTGCATGAGATGCAATCGGAAAGTGTTTCCTACCTAAATAACCGAATTTTTGGGTGATCAGCCAAAGCCGACTTAAAGCTAGGTGAAATATGGATCTTGGCCCACTAGAAAATCTTCCAACGGGATTTTCCGAATCAATGATGAGGGTCATTGTTTTGAGTAAAATAGGGGAGGCGTATTTAATTAAAGACCTTATTAAATAACTTCATGGCATGATACTTATACTTTGCATATTTATCTCTCGTAGATTACCATGGCATCAAACACATCAAGTAACCTCATCTATTGCGATCCGTCCTTGAGAAGGACAAACTATCCGGAATGAATTTTCTTGACTGGTACAGAAACTTGAGGATTGTCCTCAAACATGAGAAAAAGTCTGTATGTTCTTGAGGAGCCTATTCTCGAGAAGCCACCGGCTTCAAGTGCTCCTAGGGCTGACAGGGATGCTTATAAGAAGCATCGATGATGATGCCTTAGACGTGGGTTGTCTTATGCTTGCCGCCATGACCTCCGAGCTGCAAAAGCAACATGAGACCATGGAGGCGTACGATATGATCGTGCACCTCAAGCTGCTCTACCAAGAGCAAGCAAGAGGAAACTGCCCAAAATACCGGAAGAAAGCAAGAAGAAGAAGGGAAGTGAGACTTCCACTTCGGGTATGTTTGTTATAGAAGTCAATTTATCTACTTCTGCATCATGGGTATTAGATACCGGATGTGGTTCTCACATTTGTACAAATGTGCAGGATCTAAACAGGAGTAGACCATTGGCAAAGGGCGAAGTCGATCTACGAGTTGGAAATGGAGCAAAGGTTGCTTTCTTTAGCCGTAGGGACTTATGTATTGACTTTGCCCATCATGGGCTTACTATTCAGATTAGAGAAGCTGTTATTTTGTGCCTGCAATTAGCAGGAATATCATTTCCATTTCTTGTTTGGACAAGATTGGTTTTCTTTTTTATAATAAAGAACAAAAGTTGTTCTATTTATTTGGATGATATTTTCTATGCTAGTGCACACATGAGTAATGGACTTTATGTCCTTGATCTTGAAATGCCCATCTATAACGTAAATACTAAGAGGATCAAACCAAATGAGTTGAACCCGTCTTAACT
The DNA here is from genome assembly GCA_030762895.1 of Sophora flavescens. NCBI lineage: Eukaryota > Viridiplantae > Streptophyta > Magnoliopsida > Fabales > Fabaceae > Sophora > Sophora flavescens. The sequence continues at coordinate 61,553,038 of CM061068.1, read as the reverse complement.
TTGGCATTGTCGTTTAGGCCATATAAATGAGAAGCGCATTTCAAGCTCCATAAAGATGGACTCTTGGACTCATTTGATTATGAATCATATGAGATATGTGAGTCTTGTTTATTGGGAAAGATGACTAAAGCTCCATTCACCTAAAAGGTGAAAGAGCCAACGATCTTTTGGGTCTTATACATAGCGATGTATGCGGACCCCTAAACACATTCAGCTAGAGGTGGTTTTCGCATTTCATCACATTTACTGATGATTTCAGTAGATATGGATTTGTGTATCTTATGAAACATAAATCGGAATCCTTTGAAAAGTTCAAGGAATTCAAAAATGAGGTACAAAACCAACTTGGTAAAAATATTAAAGCTCTTCGATCAGATCGAGGTGGTGAATATTTGAGCCTAGAGTTTGGATGATCATCCGAGAGAGTGTGGGATTTTATCTCAACTCACTCCACCTGGAACACCACAATGGAATGGTGTTTCGAGAGGAGAAATCGAACCTTGTTGGACATGGTTCGGTCTATGATGAGTCATGCAAACCTTCCAAACTCCTTTTGGGGATATGCTCTATTGACAGCAGACTTTTACACTTAACCGTGTTCCATCCAAAACAGTAGAAAAGACACCATATGAGATATGGATGGTAGACGACCCAAAGATAGTCTTTTATGAAGATTTGGGGTTGTGAAGCATATGTAAACGTCAAGTTTCTAATAAGCTTGATCCCAAATCTGATAAATGCTTCTTTGTGGGGTATCCTAAAGAAACCAAGGGATACTATTTCTATAATCCTTCCGAAGGCAAAGTGTTTGTCGCACTGACTGGTGTATTCCTAGAAAAGGAGTTTATCTCCATAGGGAACCAGTGGGAGGAAGATAGAACTTGAAGAAATTCAAGAATCACAGAGTAGTGACCTACCATTGGTGGAACAGAGCAACCTTCACGGAATCGTGTGGAGGAACAACCCGCTCCAAAGAGCACAAGACCATAGGTCTAACAGGATACGTCACCAGCCCTGAGAGATATGGATTTCTCATGACTCCACAAGGTGATGTATTTCTCATGGATCAAGATGAGCCTCGTGACCTACCAGAGGCCATTCGGCCCGGGAATCGAGAAGTGGCTTGAGGCCATGAAATCTAAGATGGATTCCATGTACACCAACCAGGTATGGACCTTGGTACAGCCACCTGAAGGGGTAAAACGTATAGGGTGCAAGTGGGTTTTCAAAAAGAAAACTGACATGGATGGTAAGGTACACACCTTTAAGGTGCGATTGGTCGCTAAGGGTTTCAAGCAAATTCATGGTGTCGACTATGATGAGACCTTTTCACCTGTTGTGATGCTTAAATCCGTCCGGATCTTACTTGCTATCGCTGCATACCATGATTATGAGATATGACAGATGGATGTCAAAACTGCCTTCCTTAATGGAAAGCTTCTTAAGGATGTGTACATGACACAACCTCGAAGGCTTTGACATTTCGAGGATGCCCGAAAGATATGTAAATTGCAACTGTCAATCTATGGATTGAAGCAAGCTTCCCGGGTTGGAACCTTCGTTTTGATGATGTCAGAAGACAAGACGGATTCATCAAAAATGAAGATGAACCTTGTGTCTACAAGAAGGTTAGTGGGAGCATTGTTGTTTTTCTGGTGTTATATGTAGATGACATATTACTCATTGGAAATGACATCCCTACACTACAAAATGTAAAGACATGGTTAGGGAATTGCTTCTCTATGAAAGATTTGGGTGAGGCTACCTATGTATTGGGAATCGGGATCTATAGGGATAGATCGCTGAAATTGCTTGGCCTAAGTCGAGAGTACATACATAGACAAAGTGTTGAGACGCTTTAACATGCATGAATCCAAGAAAGGACTTCTTGCCTATGTCACATGGTATATGCCTATCAAAGGCACAATCCCCTTCCACTCAAGAAGAAAGGGATCGCATGAGTAAGATTCCATATGCATCCGCAATTGGATCTATCATGTATGCCATGTTATGTACTCGACTAGATGTATCGTATGCTTTAAGCATAACGAGCAGTGTACGGTCGATCCGGTGAAAGTCATCTGTCTCCTTGTCAAGAGCATCCTTAAGTACTTGAGAAGAACTAAGGATTCGTTCTTGGTATATGGAGGTGAGGAAGAGCTTGATGTAATAGGTTACACCGATGCTAGCTTCCGCATCGAGCAGGATGATTCCAGATCGCAATCTGGTTATGTGTTCCGCCTCAATGGCGGGCCGTGAGCTGGAAAAGTTCGGCGAGAGACAGCTTGCCGATTCTACTCACAGAGGCCGAGTATATTGCTGCCTCCAATGCAAAGAAAGGAGGCTGTTTGGATCGGGAAGTTCATTATCGAGCTTGGTACTGCCTCGGTATTGTGGACCCCATTGATCTCTATTGTGATAACAATGGGGCCATTGCACAAGCTAAGGAACCTAGATCTCATCAGCGATCCAAACATATACTTAGGCGCTTCCATCTCATTCGAGAGATTATCGATAGAGGAGATGTGAAGATATGCAGAAGTACCAACACTTGATAACGTTGTCGACTCCACTCTACGAAACCTCTTGCTCAACGTACATGAAGGTCACACTAGATCGATGGGCATTAGATTGATGCCTGATTGGCTCTAGTGCTAGTGGGAGATTGTTGGTGTAAGCCCTAGAGGCCAATGTATTTATTTAGACTTACATTTGTATCTTGCTTTTTCATATATATATATGATATGAGGCATTCCAGTTTATTGTGTTACTTGTTTAAACATAATAAAGTACTTAGAATAGAAATTTCTGTTCAATAGAATATCAAGTATATGACTTGATTGTGAGACACTATTGAACAATGAAATCCCATTCTTAAATATCCGTAGTCAAGTATTTTATTAATAAGGACAATAATAATACAATTGAGACTATTATGTGTGCAGACTGATGACCACATCTCACGGGTCATAGATATGAGATATCGAGTTGCCACATAGGTACGCATTAAGGTAATGATGTACTGATTGACCCACCCATGAGAACACTACATGGAGCGTTATGTGAGTGTCATAAGTAGTTCTCATAGTGACAATGGTCTATGTAATCCTTTCGACCAAATCACTACGATCCCTACATGAGGAGTCGTGGTGCTTTAATATCGCTAAACGCTCATCCTGTAATAGGATGATTATAAAGACGATCATTGGGCATACCACGAGCCATGCAGAGAGGATGAGTGACCTAGATGGAATTTGTCCCTCCTACATAACAGAGTAATATCCGTGGGGCCCCTGACAGAGTGAGACTGTAAAATGCATGGTCTGTGGAAATGAGTCAATATGAGATATTGACCTCATTTGTTGTTAAGTCCACTCTCGGGTATCGGGAACATGATATTGAACCATACAAGGGTGACACATTCTATGCCTTGTGTTCAATATAGATATATATGGACAAAGGGATAACAATGCACATGAATATTTGTCACGTAAAGGTTTCACAAATCATCGACTTTCTCACTACTTAGGTAGCAGTGATGTATTGCTAGATACCACATCGTTTGTAATATTAAATGGTATTTAATATTACTGCTAACGTATTTGGAACCTATAGGGTCACACACAAAAGAGCGGATTAAAAGAAGCATTAAAAGAAAGTTGGACTTTCCTATTGGGCCTAGCGCATGGTAGATGGGCTTAGGTCAAATGTTGCTCACTAACTCACTTAAGGAGGTGATACTATAAGTAGACCACTTAAGTTGTCATGCCCACACCTGCTGATAACCTAGCCGCACAAAAGAGAGTAAGTGTGAACAACAAAGTCTCTGCTTTTGAAGCTAGCATTGGAGACGTAGACGCTCTGGTTCGTGACGTTGACGCTCCACGGAATCCGCTCGTGTGGATACCTCTAGAGACACCGCTCGTGTGCGGTGTTCGTGATAGACGATTTCAACAAACAGCCATGGCTTCAAGAGGTAAACTTTCAATCATGAATCATGACCATTCGCAAGGATCCTTCGATGGGAATTTTTCACACGTTTCTTTTGTTTTATACGCAAATTCCCAACAAAAACTTGGGCATAGCCCCAATCCCTAGAAACTAAGCTACTACTCAAGCCTTGCCATGGAGATGACAAGCTTGGTTACAAATAACATGAAAATAAAACTAAGAGAAGAGAGGAAGAGAAGAAGAGAGAGATCTAAATTGTAGCCTGAGTAGCAGCCCAAAAGTCCTCCTCTACCTCTGCCTGGGTCCTTATTTATAGATTTGGGAAGTTTGAATCCAAATCTAACTCAAATTCGATCCAATTCAGTTGCTTCAGTCCAAGTAATGAGCGTCACTGTGGTGATGGCCATCACGGCCAGGCCGTGACGGCCGCTTTGGCACTTCTGTAGAATTCGGACTCGTGAGGCGAGAGGATTTTCGCGTCATGAGCCTTCGCTTTTGCCTCGTGATAGGAATTACGGCTGGGCCGTGACAGATTCTCGACTTGTGGGGGGGTGAAAGGTCACGGCCGTGATGGTCATCACGGCTAGGCCGTGGACCTTCGACTTCGGTCTTTCTTCCTTTTCGGTTTTGCTCGATCATGGTCGTGGATGGGCATCACGGCTAGGCCGTGATGGGCTCTGTTTGGCTCATTTTCTTCACTTTTCAAGCTCCGCTTCATCCAAACTCCATCATGGTTGATCTTGAGCATTTTACCCTTGATTTCTACAAAACAACACCACACGAACCGCCTACCCGTTCCAAAGTAAAAATAACCAAAATCCAATTATATGTCCCTAAACACATGAAAATGCATGCAAAATGATACACAAAGATGAGGTGAAATCACACTCATCAAATCACCCCAAGCTTAAGATTTTACTTGTCCTCAAGCAATCACTAGGGCCGTAAGATATAAATAATCGTGAGCATGGATAGTGAATCAAGAACCCGAGAAGCTAATCCAAGTGATGTGCATATTCAAATAAATCCTCAAGAAATAATCGATTTCAAGTCCAATTAGAAGCTTAGGATCTTCAAATTCATATTCTCACCGATTCGAGGCACTCGCCTCACCTCACTCAAGTGTCTCCAGGTATATGACATTTCGCTCCAATTTCCTCAAGGAAGCGTATTCTACCATAAGCTTGACTATTAACCGATAAGCCTTCGGCTTATCTAGTTTTATAACTAGATGAACCGTGGTTTTTATGCAAATTATTCGAGTTCAATCTGCCGCCCAAATTTGCCTTGTTTTGTTCCTGTTGGACTTTGACTCATTTTGCGATTTTGTGTAGTTTTTAGGTTATTTTGAATAGAATTACGCTTGTGGGTGCTTTTGTTGTGTTCACAGTGGAAGCTCCGTGGTCAAGGAAAGCAAAGAAATAGTGGAAATTGGAATTTCGGTACCCTCCGCCTCACAGTGTGTACTCGCCTGCAGAGTCCAAGACCAAGAAGATTGTAGACCATCACGCTGCCGCGATGAATACCACGCCTGCTGGCGCTTTGTTTGAAGACTCGCCTCGAGATGAAGTCGCCCCCCGAGAGAATGAAAATTGAAGTCGTAGACCATCACGGCCAGCCGTGATGAAGGTCACAGCCTAGAATTGAAGACTCGCCACGGGAGGCTGTCGCTGCGAGAGTTTAAATTGAAAGCGCCACTTAATTCCGCCTGCGAGAGTCTTCGCTCGCGAGCGAGCGGAGATCGTGAATCCTTATTTAAGGTCGGTGATCGTAATTGAGGGATCCAACTTTTGAGGCCGTAGGCTTTGGAGGTCACGAATCGAGTAGTTTTCCATTGTTTAGAGTAGCGTAGGGTAATTTTTCTTTTGGGCTGCGCCTTCCTTTTTCTTATGGAGATTGTGTCCGAGCCTGTCTATGAGCATGAGGGGAACTAATCCCCTGTCCGAGGGAACGAGAAGCCACCCATGGCATGTAAATGGCGGCTGATGTATGCCTTTCTCCTTAATTCACTCCTTGTTTCTAATTCTGATTTGAATGTGTTGGTCTAAATGTTAGGGTGATTAACTTGTTAACGTTGACGAGGCTTAGTCGCATTCACGTTTAGAACTTCGAATTAGATTCATCGATCGAATATTGCACGAGAGTGAGTAGGGATGTAGCGATCTCCATAGGGAACACGAATTAATTTATTCGAGATTGGCTAAGAGATCTTAGCTAGTAATTAACCCAAATCATCGAATACGTCCCTAATGAGCACCAAGGAATTTAGGAGAATTTTGGGGTCCCGTGACATTGTAGAACGAACCTAGGAGGAATTCATCATCACTTGGGTGTACATATTGGGTAGGTGATTTGTGACCTTGACATTTCAGTTTTCTGATTTTTAGTTAATTAGTTTATTTAGATTGTTATTGAATTTCGATATTATTCTCTCTCTCTTCTCAACCACCTTCTTCCGTAACTGACCGAACATATCCGACTTCTACGATTAGTCTAATTGGTATCCAACTTGAGTTGACCCTGGATTTACTTACCGTGTTTATTTTTATTACTTCATGATTTGACCCGCATAATTTTGCCGCGAGTCACAAACAAGTTTTTGGCGCCGCAATGGGGATTGCACAACCAATTTTTCTGATTTTAGAAGTTTGGTTATTTGCTAAGGCATTATTTTTATTTTTAATTTCTATTATTATTCTCATTTCTTGATCCCACTTGGTCTTGGCCCCGTTTTTGTAATGCGAGGTACCCTTTCAAGGTGGATCAATCATGGAGACTGCCATTTTCCCAGCCTTGACTCGTTACAAAATATGACTTTCGGGGCCTAACATATCCTTGGGAGATCATTACGCCTGATCGTGAATCGCTCTCACGCACAAGCTAATAGTGTAATCAAGAAGCATGAGGAGAATGGGAATGGAATGAGCAAACACTGGAAAAGTCGTTTAACAATATTCCCAACAGCTATCCACTGAGGCTAAGGCAAGAGCTAACTGTGACAAGATTTCCAAACTCGTGATGCAGAATTTCAAAGCGCAAGCCGAGGAGACGGTGCGCTAGTACAAGAGTCACATGAAGCTCAATTTGAACAAATCTGGCTTTGGGGATAGATCAAAGGAAGACGAAGTGGTAGTGGATTCACACTGCTGCCAAGCAACCAAAAATTCTGCATTGGATAACCATGTTGGCTTACATGCATGTGTGACACGGGTGTTAGACCTCCCACTGCCCTGGGCACACTTTCCTCGAGAAACACCATTTGACCCGAGAGGTTGGAATTCATAATTGAAGAGGTACAATGGAGTTTTCTACACACTCGGCCGGGTGGAGTTGATGATAAGGTCATATTGTTGCTACGTATCTCCCACTCCAATTACCTCATTTGATCCGGTGGGAGGATTTGATATTTAGTGAGCGCTCTCTGCCTCTGCATCACGGTATCATGGATCCAGGGGGATGCTTCGTGAATAAGTCGCCTTGGACGTTAAACAAACGCTTTCTGGGAGGCAACCCAAGCTAGGTATCCTCTCCTTTCCTAGTAACTTCTCGTTTTGTTTTGCTTGTGCTGCTTTTGTTGTTGCTCTTGGAATAATTTGAGAAGATCAAGAGTTGTTGTATGAATGTCGTGTCTATAAGCTTGTTGATGTTAATTGAATTCTAGCATGTATTTAATTGCATGAATTATTTGACCATTGATGATTTCCCTAGGTTCTGTTAGAAAAATTTATCCCCACTTAAAATTGAAAATCAATCTCAGAATTTTTTGTTGTACTTGATTTACGATAAGCTCAAAGTAGGGGGTGCACCCATTAGAATCGATCTCTGGCCAAACAATTTGCAAATGTCCAGTGGAGGACGGAGCTTCCAACTCCGTTTTGAATGCGGTGGAATCACTAAGTTGCACTTTCCGAATTTGCTTGAATCTCCCATATGGTTCGCATGTTTACGTGTCGCATCAAAATGATTTAGGCAATTTTGAATTAACTACTTGGCCCAAAGAACCATCCCTAATGATGTTCCCTAAGTTAGCCAAATCAAGCCCTCCAATCGATCTATCGTTTTTTGATGACCCTACATTACGAGCCAAAATCAAAAAACCATGTTAACCCAATCTTTAGGATTAGGAGAAAAGGGAAACGAGGAGAGAAGGTCAGGAGAAACTGCCTGGGGTGGTTACAAGTGAGGTATGTCATTTTGGGGTGAGAAAAAGAAAATAAAGGTTGAAACCCCAAGGCAAAAAAAAGCAAAAAAAAAGAAAAGAAGAAAACAAATAAAAATTGCCAAAGGAAAAGGGCAGAATAAAAAAGATTAGCAAGGAAAAGCGCTATAGTCACCCGAGCCCAAATGAAAATGGAAAAAGGAATTTGAGGAAAAAAGTGCCAAATGCTCATGCTCTCTTAGTTCCTGTGTGACTTAAGCCTAAATATCCTTCATTATCCTACCGAGCCAGGCCCCATTACAACCTTTAAAAGACCTTCCGATGTTGCATACATGTTTTCGTGGGAACTACTTTTAGATGAAATCAAATTCAATGGAAGGTTTCCTGAGCAAGTGAAATCGAGTGAAAGTTGGAAAACCTTTGACAAACTCGGGAGTTAATGAGTGAATTCTTTAAATGCCCTTGTGAGGAAGGCAATTGTTCGAGATAGGTGATCTTCCTTGTGTGTATTC